>JANRGW010042488.1:0-61598 GCA_024733675.1 Psilopsiagon aymara | reverse complement strand
TGGTCATTATTGTTATTGGTGGTAGCAATAGTGATTTGTGTTATACCTTAGTTATTGGACTGTTCTTATCTCAACCCCTGGGAGTTACATTCTTTTGATTTTTCTCCCCATTTCCCCCTCCCCCCTTTTTTGGAGTGGGGGGGGAAGAAGGAGGGGGAAGTGAGTGAACAAAACTGCTTGTTTTACAGCTTCAACCGCGGCAGCTCTTTTAGGAGGGGGAGGTGGGTGAACAAACTGCGTGGCTGATTTACAGCTTAAACCACGCCAAAGCCTTAAATCTGAACAGTAGATAGCAACAACTTTAATGCTTTTTAGCCAGTGGACATATCAACAGAAGACTTCAGGGACATGTGCAGGTGCCTGTGGGCTTTTGTAGAATGCAGCAAACAAGGAAATGATATAATACAAAACAAGAAGAGCATGGGTTATTCATTTTCAGAATGATATGAACAGAATGAGAATATTAAAGAAAAATAAATTTTAAACAAATTAAAAAGAAAGAATCATCCATTTTGTTGCGATGTATCCGGGAGCTCTCTCTGGTGAACCCCTGTCCACATGCAGTCTAAGCTGCTGCAGGCTTTGGGGGGCTGCAGCAGGCTCAGAGAGGATTCTTCCCCTGGCAAAGCTTCCTGGCTTGGCTGTGCATCAGAGGAAGCAAAGAATGAAAGCCTGAAACATGCAACTGCTCTTGGGAGCACACTGGTTCAGGAGCAGGAGCGGGTCCTGGCCTGGTCTCTTCTGAGGTGTCTACCTACACCGCTAGCTACAATGCTTGCTCAAGTCGTGTATGAAAAACGACTGCAGTGAGGGTACCAGAGCAGTCCCTCCTCACTTCTAGGAGACACCTGTATTGTTTGAGTATTCTGACCTTGCTGAACGTAGAAGTATCATTTGAAGGGACAGCCAAAATACCCACTAATGAACTTTAACTTCCTCCAGTGTCACCCCAGGAGCTGTAGCTGGAAATAATTAGTTACAGGAGACTTCTAAAGCTTTACTGCTTCATGTTTTAACTACTTTGTCCTAGTTGACCACAGTTCACAGCCAGGGGAATGAACCTGTTTGCACTTTATTGCTAACACTGGTCTGTCACATAGAGCTTTTTATGGCTGTGCTGCTGCATACGGGAGGAATGTATCAAGTCATTAAACCAGATTAAAATTGGGAGATGCTGAGTTTTCCAAACTACCAGCAGAATAAAAGCCTGAGGAGTATAGATGTAAACCAGCAGATGAAGCACATTCCCTCTACCCAGGAAGCACAGGCCGAAAACCACTTTTCATCTGCAATTAGAAAAGGAATAGGGCCAGCAACGCTCTTTCACCTCTGTACATGGCTGTTCCAGGTATCACCCTATAATACCCTAGCAATCAAGGGCAGTTTTACTTATGATCTTTATAGGTGGCAGGCTGATGAGATTAAAAGGCTCGAGACAGGTATTCTAAGATCAAAGAGCTGCAGTTACTCTCCTTCCCAGGGAGACAGAAGCTTTTTTCCCCTCCCTCTCAGCTCCTACAGAGGACATTTCCTTTTCTATATGTCTTTTGATGGCTGAACAGAAGAGGGAAAATGAAACACAGTGCAAATTGACTGACTTAGGGAAACTAGAGATGTCCTGGCCAAGCAGGGAAGCAAACGGCACTGATACTCCAACTGAGTTCAGTGTCTTCCTTTGGAGTCTAGTATAACTGTCTTTTGAACTGACTGCAATGGTCTTATTATTGTGTGTGGGTTTTTTAATTGATCCAAATGGTGTAGCCATATCCTGCATGTTCTCTATACACTCATGTAGCCAATATCCCTGCAGAACTCAGTTTTCTAGAGCCCCCAGCCAACCTGTTAGCAACAGGCACTGCAACCCCAAGGAAACTGGAATACAACTGTGCAACTCCCTTAGTTTGACTGTTTCTCTTTTTGCCACACAGAAAATCCATGTTCAAACAGCTCCCAATTGCAGCAGCATGACTTTAGTTCTTAATTATTTTCATTAAACTGGCATTTAGACACATTTCTCATCATCTACCTCTTTTACACTGTCCTGGTTCTATACCTGATCCCTGGGCAGCTGGCTCAGAATAGCCATGTCCTGGGAAACATATCTCTATTCTAGAAGTTAATTTCCAGTCTGCCTGTATTTGTTCTGCACATAAAACCCACCTCTCCCGAAGAGGATACAGCCTTTACCCTCCTTCCTTCACCACCTCTACAACTGCACTGCCCTCTACTCCTAAACAACAGTGTTGCTCTTTTATTACCCAAACCATGTCCCCGTCTCTTCCCAAAACACAGCCCACCTCTTCCAAAGCAGACACCCTTCTTGGCTTTAAGTCTTCATGGCTCCACTCCCAGTTCCAAGCCCCCACCTTTTTCTGAGGTGGGTGTAATTTAAGTGTAGCACCAAATCCTACCAGCCTTATTTGATTTCTTTTTGGTTTAGGTGAGATTAGCTTTGAACTTTGAGTCTCTGTTGTACAAAGTAGATTAGTAAGCATGGCATTACAATAAAATACTCTCCTACACCATTAGGGTTTATTTCATTCTCACTACAAAGCTGACAGTTGTGTTGCCTTTCCTCTTTTTTAATTAAGTCCAGAGTCTTTCTGAACTTGATTAAATTATACTATAATAGCACTATAAGAAGTGATCTTATTTGATAATTTACAGTGGCCTCAGTATCTTTTGAAATGTTCAAATAAACAGTGCCACTTCTATCCAAGTCTGCTCTATTCAGAGGAAAGTTCATTGCCTGTTAGATATTATAGGTTAGGAACAGATTTTTTTCCTGCAGACCTTGTTTTCTCTCTGATTTCTGGAAATTCAGGCTTACAGTAGTGGAGTAAGTTGTTGGGAAACACTTCAGTTTCCACTGGCCTTCCTCAGCATGAATACTCACACAAAACCACTACACCATCAGAAAACACCTACAGGAAAAATGCCGCAACAGCATTACCCCATCAACAAATTTCCACCTGAAAATCCCCACAGGGATACTCCACCATCAACAAAGTGCTGCATAAAAACATTTGTGTTAGCACTAAGATTCCACAATGTGCTATCAAGAAACTAAGACACACCTTGCCCCAGTGATGGGAAGTTGGGTCATACTGGGACGAAGTCAGTGGGAACCACTGGACTGCATCCAGCTGCCCCTTGGTTACTGACACTGAAAATGATTTAAGGCATGGAGGACAGTGATAGGGTAGTGCTCATACTGATGTTATGCTCACTCAGTGGATTAATGGAGGGGTTTGGATTCAATCTGAGCTGTTAATCCTTTCAATGTCATAGGAATCAACCACAATTTTCTATTAAGGTTGGCTGCAGGGTTATGTGGGCTTGCTCCTCATCAAATTATACATAATTCCCTTTTTCTTAAGTGTCCTGGGACAAGCATTGCTTCCAGGAAGAGCCAAGAGACAACCCTGCACCACAGAAATGGTGTATTTCTGGTCTTAAAGAAAACATCCTCTTCCCTTAGTGCACAATTGCAGGCTTGGGTAGATAACAGATATGAAGCTGTGTCACAGAAATTTGTTGTCAAAGCCAGTGCCCTGACTTTATTTTAATTTAAAAAGGCAAAAATAGCTGCTGAATAACACTTTATAAAAAGAAAAAAATTGTTTCCAATAATCCTGCATTAAAAACTAACAGACTTCAGTTGTCAAGTTCCCAGATAGGCAACAGCAAAAGTCTTTCTAGGAACATATTCAAAGCATTTAGGTGTATTTCTTTCAGGTTGTCTACTAAATATTGTATCTTTTTCTTACATTTTTGCAAATAAAACAACTTTTTTTTCTTCACTTAGGTTATCTATAAAATATTACATTATGTTACATTATATTATGTTAATTTATAATTCTAGATTTTTTTTCTGGATATGAATTCATTTTATCATCCTGTGTAAATCAGTAAAACCACAATATGCTCTGCTAGCCCAAAGCAAATGATTTCTTTCGCCTATGCTGAATTTGGTAATTCTTCCTCACTTTTTCACACACATCAAGGTATTCTGTTGCTGTAGTTCACATTACGTTATCCCTGACAGATTGAAATTCCATTGGACAAAACCCAAAACTAAACAACCCACCCAACAGTTTCAAGTCAATATGTGGATGTGCATCAAGTCTGACATATTACCAATGATTCATTAAGCTGCAGTTAGAAGGACAAATCTGCTCTTTATCCTGTAATCTCTTTAGCTAAAGAGCAGACACCTGTCTTTAAAGAGATTATTTATACAAGCATGGGGAAGTCTTCCTGGCACCCATCTGGTTAATATATATTCACAACTAGATTTCAGTTTTTCTGGTGCTTATCTGTTTGCTTTGCAACTTAAAATATCTGGCAGTGGCCACTACAAATCATGTGTCTTATTTCACAGCTCTTTTTCTCCTGATTTATTGTGAAAGGCAAAGAAGGAGTCAGAGTAGCTACAGACTGAATTTTTACAATAAAGTGGACCTTACCTCACTAAAATAGCAAGTAAACAGAGATCTAAACTAAATATCAAGTATGTGTGAGATTCAGTACCTAGTAACTTGGTTTTGTCCAAAAAATACCTGTGGTCATTTACCTTTGGTTAACAATTGGTTTTATCCAAAGAACAACAGCTGGCTGCAAGGCCATGACCAGTCACAAAGACACTCCGTGTTGTCAGAGGTTGACATGATCTGGTTATTTGCTGTAAAAAGGACATCATCTCCATCATTTTAATTCAAGGCGTGCTCATGACTTTCTGATTAACTAATAATTACAGAATTGAATTTATTTATTTTTCACCACTTCAGGGCTCATGAAAGTTGAAGTTCATGATTTGGATGAGCTTCAGAATTTAAAGTGAATACTTTAAAGAATACGTGGATATTTATACACATATGCATTAAGCATTAGCAATGTCTGCAGCATAGCTATGAGCCCTGCTAAGAAATACAGCCAGATCCTTGGGAGATAGTATGTCTTTGTAGCTATACCAGTGTACAGCAGTTGTGGGTGGAGGCCAAAGAATCCAGTGACCTCTGAAATGAATCTGGTAATGATAACACAACTTGTGCTGCAGCAAACCTTATTAAAAATAAACAAACAACCTCGCTGCCAGGTGCCATTTGAAGCTGGAATGTTTTATCCATCTCAGCAGAGGCCAAAGACTGAATGGACTAAAAGCTAATTCATAAATGCAGGCTTTTAAAGTGTAGGCTGTGAAGCACCAGGATGGAAGAGACAGGAAAACTTCAGCTGTGAGCAATGACAGGATGAGCTTCCAGAATTTCCTCTCAATTTGATAAAACTTTCACATCTGTGACTCAAGCAGCAGTGGAATTTAATTCACACCATGGATACGGAGGAAAAAAGGCAATTTAGCTGGGTGGTTTTGTTGTTTGAACAAAGTAAGACAAAGAGCCATCAGTCCAGAATGTTGAAAGCTTCCCATAAATGACCCTTTCTATTCTTTGTCCCAATTTAACTCTCGGCTGAAGCTGTGAATCTGCATGGGAATATTTTATAAACTTAGCTAAGAGCATGATGTAGCTTTATACACATATTTATGCAGAACATCTTGCATAGCGCGCTACAGTGTCTTAGATACTAGTAATGCATCAGCTATGTAAGCAAATGTGTCAGCAGCTCTGTTTCAGTTAATAGCTGGCACAAAGTTGATGCTGCCTTTTGGACAAAGGAATGTTGGCCAGGCCATCAGAAGGAGCATTATTCCCCAGCCTATTTCTAAAGGAGTGATGGATTCCTAGCCTCCTCCTGGATGCTGGCAGCACAAGGGACGGCAGGACCTGGATCACAGACTTGTCAGGAAGCCTACAGTGCAGGCCGCTGCAGAATTTCACCCTGGCTATAGGCATTCCCACCTTCTGCCCCAACAAGCTTTAGGTATATGCTTAGTTACATGTATATTATTATATTAGTTATATATTACTAGATGATACCTCATCTAGTTCCTGCCTAACAGCATTTTATAAACACTCCTTAATTTTACCTTTTAAGTACTTTTCAAGCAATAATGACAAGTGTTGGAATGTTTGTGTTCCCATCTGAATGTGTGGACCATATCTTATGTTTAGTGATGCTGCTAATCCAAAGCTTTCATTTTCTCAGTAGATTTGTAGCTGTACTCTTGCTTCATAATGGGAAATCTCTGATCATTTCTCTCCAGGGAAGAAAACCACAAGAGTTATAGTTTCCACAGTAGGAAAAACAACTGGCTGAATTAGCAATAATGCCACAAGATAGTGCTGGCCATTTCATTGACACAGGTCCTTGAAACTTTAAAGTTTGTTGCTCAAGAATCTTAGCTTTGTATTTGCTCTGACTAAAGCTCTCCCCAGCTGAAGTTTACTCTGAATCTGTGCTCACTCACTGCATGAGGATACCCAAATTGGCTGGCATTTCAAGAAGGTTTCTGTCTTACACTCTTCTTAAAACATCACTGGTGCTGCTTTACAGTTGTGCATCCCAGATGATTTCATCCCAGGACAACAAAGCTTTGATCCTACTATAGAAAAGCTCTGCAGATTAATAGTGTTTCCCAAGATGCTCTGTTGGTCACAGCAACCCAGTATGGTGACCTGATGTGAAGAGGAAAAAATCATACAAGCAGGAGCTACACAATTTCATTCAATCCAATAAAAACTCTAGGAAAAAAGATATCTTGGAAAAGAGATTAACTGCCTCTTCTGGGTTATAAAACACTCTTGAGCAAAAAGATCTGGTCGTTACATTTTTTTTCCACTAATGTCTCTCTAATATTAAATTTTCAGCAGTGTGAGATTTAATGAACATTTCTGACATTTCCAGGCCATGACTAATAATGCTGTTAACATTTCCTGAAGAAAAGTTTAGGAAAAAATACAGAGAACATTGAAACTTTTAGGTCAGATTCTCACTGAGATCAATGGACCTGCGAAGATTTATGGCTACTGCAGATTAGTCCTTTAAGTATAGAAAGCATTTCATTCATGGTGTTATGAACATGATGGAGTTTGGATTTGGATCCTGAAAACAAATGCCCTGTATTTTATAATTCGAAGCACCCAAATCTGGAATTCAAATATCCTGAAGTCTGGAAGTGTTTATTTTCCCATCTGAGCTTGAGGAGCACAGCCTATCTTTAATTTGTGCCTCTGTGCTCCACAGGATTTGCGGTCTCCTTTCCCACAGACAGTACCTCCTACAGTCTCTTTTTGCAGCTGCTCTGCTGACTTTGTAACCAGTCAGCCCAGAACAACACATCAGACACAGGCTTCTAGTATACAGCATCAGCTGCATCTCTCCACTTGTTTATTTTCCTTACTGTTCAAGATGAGTGGTTTCAGTGTCAACAAGAGCAATGTGTCCAGTTCCCCTTTGCCTCCGGTTTGGAATATGGTACTCATCTCCAGTCCTACACTTCTTCTGCTAGCACAGTTTTGCACCTCTTCAGTGTAATCGCCAAACTGCATGCCATCCACAAAGGCATTTGATGAAAGGAGGAAGGGTGGGACTTACATTTATAGTCAGCATTGCTCCCAGGCCTTGCTAGTGATGCTGTGAAAGAGGAAAGGTTAAAATCTACTTGTCAACTTTCACTTAAAATATTGACCTTATTTTTCATATGCAAAATTAGAATGGCTTGTATTTATGAATAAAATTGTTTATGGTGATCACACTGTGCTTTAATAAGAATGCATTATTTTTTCAGATTGAAAGATAGAGAAATTAGTACACAGAAAGTTCAAGAGAATCATGGAAAATGAACTAAGCCAAATGTCACATCGAAATTCCTGAATTTTTAATTGTCTGTCCCTTCGTTTTGCAATTTACACACACTACATTATATTAAAATTACTTAGCATTTAAATGACACAATCAACTGAAATATCAGCAGCTCACAGAGCAGTAATTCTGGGTCTGCTTTTAAATACAACCATCCAAATATTTTGCGATAGCTTCTCATTATTGATTTACTGCTGCTTGGTCATTTTGCAGCAATTAATGTGACATTTTTATTTTTAAAAATCCTATTATATCAATCAGAGTTATTACAACAAATGCCAATAAAGTTTTTAAAATGTCATTAAGGAAAAAAAGTCTTTTCCTAGGCATTCTATGCATGTATTGCACGGCATGAGCTGGCTTTCTTCCCTTTACTCTTCATTGTGGCTGACAGTTTTTAGTCAAAAGAATTCTGTGTTTTCCTAAGCACATCTGAGTCTGGAGCATAACTTGGATTGTTAATAGGAGCAAAAAGCTTGGTGTTTGTGTAATGTCTTCTGTCCCCACTGTTTGGTTCCTGGAAAATGTGGTGGAATATTCATACTCCACACCCTATGTGAAAGATACTGTAGCCTTCTGACAAGTGTAAATTACAGAATAAAATCTGCATTCAAAGTCGTTCATAGTTGTCTCACTGTCTGTCACTGCTAGTATACCTGCTTGATTTGGGATTCCCTTGCTCTACCGGTGTCTAAGAAGGCCTTAGTGAAAATGAAATTCATGATCTTATGCTTTGATCCTCTCACTAGTGTCTCCATTACATCACCCTTTCAACAACCTAGCCAAAGTCAATGGGAGGGGAAAAAGACATAGGATTTTGCATTGCAAAATGCTGCCTAATTTATCATGACACTTGTTAGAATGTTGTTATTACGATACTCTGGCTATAGTTATGAAATGATGAAGAGCTAACACTTTGAAACTTCCTGCCTTGTCCTTGGGTTGTTTAGAAATACAGAAAGGACATGTTGTTTTGTGATTTCCATGGGAATGACCAAACCAGCCACCATCCTTCTTGCTCTGGCCCAAGCCATCAGGCAAGGGAAGGCCAAGAGATGCAAGAAAAGACTTGCATTTAGAAGTTGATTTTCTATTGCCCTCAAACATTTGGGTTGCTTACACCTATGCAAAAAAGGTAAAACCCCTGCACATTTTGTGCTTCCCTGACAAATATGTACAGGATAGAGAGTCATTTCTGCCACTGTGCTTGGTGCTTAGCATGACCCTTACTTGGTTGGTTGTCCTGGTGCAGTTGTTTATGCACCTCTCTTGGGTAAACCAGACAATGAGTTTGCTCATTATGTACCATTCTGAGGGAGCACACTCTGTGGAAAAGCATATTAAGTACAAGGTTTGGTTCTATAAGGCAACTTTCACAGAACTTTTGGTTAGAAACTGTTCCTAATTATATGGAACTATGGCTGAGGCTGTATAAATTCTCATGTGTGTGTATTAAAGGTGTAAGGGTAATACTTCATACTGCTGGGAGTATTATTGTTATTTCATATAGTGTACACCGCCATAATACTGACTTAAAACTTGGCTTTGCGGGGTGTAATACATGACTTGGAGCAGTCATTGAAAACTCTTTGTGAATACTGTGGCAAAGGCTAATGTAAATAAAGGAAGATCAAAGTAGCCTTTGAAGTAGGAATGGAGCCTGACATAGCCTACATAGTACATACTGTAGTTAGGCATAACCCAGCAAACTGGATATATTTCATTTTCAATTTCCTGTCCAAGATACCAGCCTTAAGACTTACCTTTTGATTATTATTACACATTTTGGTTCTCACTGCTGTGAAGTACAAGCTGTGCTGGTAACTTCTTTTACAAGCTTTCCATAAAGATACAGACTATATTTCCTTGTAGACACTGTTGATAGCATTTAATCATACAGTAGAACAGTACAGTCTACCAGCTCCACTAGAACATGACAAGTGCTGTCAGTGCCCCCACAAAACCACCATGCAGCAGAGAGCTCAGTGAAGGCCCAGGAGAGGGTGTTGAGATGTAAGTGAATCAGTACACTTGGCAGTCTCCTTTCATCCACCTCCATTTTCATCTTTGTGTAGAACCTCTCACACAAGCTACAGTGCTGGAAGCAGTTGTGCCAAGTCCTATTTTCCAGACCTTTCAAATATAATTAGAACAGGCTTATCTCATGGCTACAGCCATATATGTCTGCACAGGCTCTTGAGGGAAGCAGCAGCTTTCACTCATAACCACACAGGTCTTAACAATTCTCCATCTCACATGCTAGAGGCTCCATGGGGCTTTTTTCCTGCCTTTCATCCCACAGAAGAAGGTGAATGATCTCCAGCTGCAAAAAAAAAAATCTGTATCTACTGCAAGTCCACTACATCTTTTACAAACAGTCTCACACCTAAGGGCCATCAGATTTCCCATTAAAGTGTCTTCTCGCTAACGTGCAATGCAGGTAGTCTACCACTGGGCTATAGCAATGAGCTAGAGAGAAGGCAGAATCACTCTTGGTGAGTTGTGTCTAGTGGAGACAAGCTGGAGCAAGTCACTCCAATTCCTAACCTGGATTTCTCCAGAGCCTTTGTGCAGTCACATCCTACAGGGTAATGGACATCTTTTATTGCTGCATGATAGACAAAATTTAAGTGACTTTGATTTATTGCTCAGCAAGCTGTTAAAAATTACTTCTGATTATTATCTCTTCTGCAGAGAGAGTGCTGACTACACTCCCCTCCTTTGGTGCTGTGAAAGTGGTAGAGACGTCCCATTCTCTTCATTCTTGGAATTGCTGAAGGACATGGTGCTGGGCATGGCTGCTCTGGCCTGAGCCAGGCAACAAACAGCAATCTAGCAGCCGCTTACCTGCAGCCCTGCAGCCCTCCTGGCTGCCCTCCCAGCTGAGAGCAGAAGCCACAAGGTAACAGAAAACTCTTTTACATTCTCACCACATCAGTCGGCTGCAGCCAGCAAAACAGCTGGAAATCGAGATTTCCATTTTGAATAGCTCGAGTGTAATGTGAGGACAGTCACCATGAGAAAAGCTATGGGTCTAAGTGATCCCCAGTAGATCAGCTGCAGCATTTCCAAACAGACCTAGCCCCTTGTGGAGATTAAATTAAATCCCAGAGTATTTTATTCTAGCTATAATCCTAAATAACAACAAATCTGGGTCCACTGTATAATATTTTATAACTCCTCCCTTATTTTTTTTCTTCCCTGTGTCAAAGAACATCATAAGCTTTAACAGACAAGCACTCAGAAATACGGAAATACTCAAATGCTGGCTGTTCTGCTCCTGTGGAGGACAGCCTATTCCCTAACATGCCTTGTACCACTAACTAGATGAATTGCATTACATGCTGTCTTCTAGAGAAAGAAGCTGTGTCCAACTGAGCAGTGTCAGGGCCTGCACTCAAAACGCTGATTGCTAGGTCAGTGTTTTCATTATTACAGGTTCTTGGTGGAAACAAACCACGAGAGCTCAGAGCTATCGTCATTTGTATAGCTCAGCAGAATGTAGACTATTCAGTTTGGATGTATTTTATTAACACTGAGCTTTCACTTCATGCAGAGATAGCTTTTGACATTGTTGGCACTTAAGTAACAATTACAGCTCCTGTTATCCAGTGTATTCAAAAAGAAAAGCCTTTTTCAAAGGCATCTCTCTTTGCAGTGTGAGGTGTTTCTGTATCATCTCTCTGCCTTAAGGAATGTGCTGTGATAGGTGTATCACTGCTCATAGGAAACCAGGCTCTGGGGATGCAGCTGTGTTGCCAGAAAGTCTGCACACTATAGACGTATCTTTTGTGCACTGCCAGTAAGTTGTGGCTGTGGCTATACCCTTAAGGGTTCCCAAAAGGTTTTGGAATGTAGGTGCATCTCTGTGCTTTCAGAAGGATGCCTTCGTCCATAGGGCTGAAAAGTTGTGGGCTGCTGATATATTGGTATGTGCTATGACAAAGCCTGTGTGCAGTAGGTGCATCTCTCACTTTTGCTAGAGGCCTTCAGGCTATTCCAGAGCTATTTATCTCCACAGCATTTGGGACACACAATGCTCTATTTGCCCTGGCACATCTACATCGTAATAAAGTTGTAGGTGTGATAAAACATTTGTGCCAAATTACTCACTCTATTAACATATGCACCATCCCTCTTAGGAGCTCACGATGATTTAAAATTGCTAATTAAGCTTCCTACACCGGAGATGAGTGAGGATTATGATGCCCATTTTACAGATACGTGTTTCCATGTTCCCTGGAAGCCTGGTGGTGTATGTAAAACCCCCATGTACCTATTTTGGGTCTCTAGCTAGCTCTTAACCAGATATAATGCTAATCTGGATAGCAGCTGAACCTAGCGCTCAACAGCAAGTAAAAAATCTTGAAGCTGAGGGCAAAGGGAACTTAGCTGGCATCTATACAGCATACATAGAAAATACCACATGCATTCATCCTCTTGCTCTCAGGAACTGCAACTTTTGATTCGAGGACAAGCCCAATAGCTCCTTCTGCAGAGCCTGAGCATCTCAACAGACCTAACTACCAACTTCATATGACTTTGATGCGCAGTACTATGTGCATTCTCAAAGGAGTGAATTATCTTCTACGACACTGCGCAAATACATAAAAGTTTGCCATCTAAATCTTTCTATCTGTGCCTGCTGTGTATTTTCCCCTGAACAGCTAATGTGCTGTAAGTATGGAGTCTAGACAATGCTTTCTCTTTTTTTATTTTCTCAGGCTAACAACAAGACAGTGTGAAAAGATGCTGAACCCAGACAGATGTATAATAGACTGCAATTTTCAGAAGCTTATGGGGATTCCACTTCTTATGTTCACTTATTATGGTCTACATTATTTCTCTGCATAGAAAGAAATACTGATCATCCCATTCAGTAGTAACATAAAGCTGACTGTATTTTTCTGCTGAATACTCGAAAAAACTATAGACCCTGATACGTGTTTAGCCAAGAAATGCATCTGATCATGTGGCCAGATGAAAAATCAGGTTCCAAATACCCATCTGGATTCAGAAATGAACTCAGCACCTCAAGCTCAACCCCAATGGAAAGAATGACACATACAAGTGTGACTTCATGGTCATAAGCCCTTGAAAATGTACATCCAAATTATTTGCAACAATATACATTTGATCATTTTTTGGAAGATGTTAAAAATAAAGATCCAAATGATGAAGCAGTGGAGAGTGTCTGCAGGGAAAAGGTGCTTTGTGCCAGTAAGTTGGGGATGTTACCCTTGGCTCACAAGTCTGCATTGTATTTTGGCCATACACTCAGACTTGAATCATGCAGGTCTTGCAAAGATGCAAGAGAAGCAGAAGATGTCACTTAGGCTCTACCCCCACATTTTAAAAGCTGTATTGAATGTTAAACGCAGCATATGCTTTTCTACCTGTTTTTCTTCCCTTGAAATTAATATAGAAAAGCAGCCCTAGAATTGGGTGAATATTTCACAGAGGTTTTGCATAAACATTTCCTGGTTTGAATGTTGAAATGAAGATGCTCCAAGCATAGCTGTTAAGTGTGCAACTGTACTAAACCTGACAAGCTGGAGAAGCCCAGGAGGTGCGTGGTGAAGAAAAAGTGAGCAATGATTTTGGTATTACTCATGGCTGAGTGCGGACTCTACTTCATTTCCACTACCAAAGATCCAGATGAACTCTGCTATCCCACTGGTTAGCTTTTCTTTGAATGGATTTCTACCTATTTTGTATTTCTACTTTGGAAGGGCTCCAGTGAATGAATTTACTGGCGATGGTACATTATAACAATGGCATTGTAAGGAAATATCGCAAAAGGGTTTGTCAAAGACTTGAGGTTTGTATTGCTGCTTCAAGGATTAACACTGTAAAGGTATTTCCAAGAGCTACCTTCCTCCTGCAAGACAGCAGAGTCATACTTTGTGAGCTGTGTGTCGTCAAGGCAGCAAACCTCCCAGTGAGCCCTGGATACTCCTCATCTTGCACAGACATGTATTCAGCCCATTGGAGGGGGCCCTCAGCTCTATCTTCAGTTACTTTAACAAGTCTACTACCTCCCTTAACCTATGGAGGAAAGCTGGCACCAGTCCCAAACATGTTCCAGCTCTCTTCTGAGGCTGGTGTGGATGACCTGCCACTTTGGCTGAAGGCCAAGATAAGAGGTAAATGCCAGATCCCAATGCTGTTTCCTCAGGCAACAAACAGTCAGCCCAGAGTAAAATGGGTGAGAAGCTTAGAATGGCTGAACTGGAAGTGGTTTGAGGATTTTTTGACCCACAGAATAGGCAAGATTCTCTAAAAAGGGATAAGGACCTCTTATCAGGCAGGAAACTATTCCACCACTATTCCAGTTCGCCCATGGGACATGGTAAGGAATAACATGGGGAGAGGACTGGAGAGGAAATAGCTTGGAAGATCCTGTGTGTCTTCCAGGCAGGAAACACCACCAGGTGGTGGCTGGAGAAGCTTGGACTCACTCTTCCTTCCCAGACCTGCTGCTCCATCTGTTCTGGCAGTTACCAAGCACTGTCAGTGCCATATCGGTTCTCACAGCTGTGTTGGTGGTGCGTGAATCCTTCTTCTTAGAATATTTGTAATCAGCTACAATTTTGATGTGCTGCCAATATTTTGTGTTTCAGCAGTTCCTCCAGGAGTGAGGAAATAGTAAGTTTTCAATCATGTCTATTGTGGCTATACCCGAAGAGAAATTCACAAGAAATTCACAGGAGAAAATCAAGGTACTTTTCTGCACTGATCACTTTCTTTCTGTCAGATTTCAGAGCGTGAGGCAAATAATAAAGGTGTTGGAGCTTCTCAGAAGTGGAAGCAACCTTTCACCACGTGTAGTGTTAGCCCAGCAGCAGGGATCACAGGGATCACTGTAAAGCTGGCAGGTAAATTTGGCCTGTGTGGATGAAACAGAATAATAGAAGGTGATGAAGGAAACTCAGCTCTAGGTAAACAAAATAAAGACTCAAAGCTCTCAAAGTAAAAGCCCCTTTTGTGAGAAGAACCATCTCTCACAATGGTGATCTTAGTCTTCTCCTCCTCCTGTCTCAGGAGGGTGTCTGTGGCAAGACCTGGGGAGCTGCTCTATTTCTGTGACACCCTCCTGCCTGCAGATAAAGTTCGTGGGGGGCTGAGTGCCTCAGAATTTTATTAGCAATTTTCCATTGCATCATACCAGACAACCACCAACATGAAAACTAACGTTAGGTGAACTGGTGTGACACGGCGTTTGTTCTAGCTGAAAAGTATGTCTAAACCAATTCCATCAACACTTTTTGTTGTGTGTGAGACGTGTAATGATTAATGTGGAGAGTCTTCATCAAGAAGGGCCATTCCACGCCCTCATTCACGTATTATCAATTCCCACCTATAGAAAACGTGTCTGGGCAAGACTCAACTCTATTTGCTCAGTGAGATGTTTTCTCAGGAAAATAATGAGATTATTCATCCAGAGATTAGGGAGCTCGATTTAACCTCTCCTTTGAAGGACAGACTCTTTAATGACACAATGCTCTCCTGGCAATACCACACAGCTCTATTTTCCATGTTGGACTCAGACCTGATCCTCCTGACTCAGGTGTGTGGGTTGTACCCACTACTTTCCATTGGGAAGGATAGGATGTGTAATAATTTCTAAGGACTGCATAAGATAGAGTCCTGGGCTTTTAAAAAATAAATTTCATTGATTATTATTTTTTCTTTAAACTGAATAATTAGACATAATCACCACTGCAGATGCATGAAAACACTTCTTACCAGGAAATAAGCTGTATGTTGTAGAAATGCTTCAGTATTACAGTTGGTAGCTATTCATTTGTTTCTCCTACTCTTCCAATGATACTGATATAGTTGAAGCATTTTCATCTGGACAAAGGTTTTAGTTTTTGATGGCTAGTTCACTGAAGCTGCTATTGTGTGTTTGTAAATTCTGGTTTAGACATGTATAAACATTTGTTTCCTGGATGCATCAGTTAACTCAGCCCAAGCTGTAGGGTGGAGATATTTTCACAGTGAGAAGGTAGCTATTTTCACATGATGTGATGCTTATTTTGACAATTCTCCTTGTGCCCTTCCCCAGCTCCTCACCTGGGGGCACCTTCGCAAACGTTTGCTGTGCAGGTGGTTGATGTCCAAACTCAAAAAGCAGGGCAGTATGCTTTTATTTTAAACCCCATCTAAGGACAGCTGGAATTTTATAGAAGCGAGCACAGATTTGTTAACTTTTTTCCCCCCTTAATTGACTTCAGTTTGTCATTTTGTTTGTTTGTTTCTTGAGGATTGTTAGTCAAGAACAGCAAATGAATAAAATGCAGTGTGTTTGGAAGCAGACTGACTGACAACGAGATGAAACAAAAAAAAGGGCTGCAATAAATCAGTGAGTCATCTGATGTTCACAGGAAAAATGTAGGATGTACAGTAGGAAGGGAAAGCATAGAATTGAAAGGGTTGCTGCAGCATGCCCTGTTCTCCTGCCGTGCCTGTATTACTGGCAGCTGGAGGTTGGATCTTAAACAGCATGGCTGTTCCTATGTTAAGAAAGAAGCTGCTTCATGAGTATTTCACAGTAGGAAAGGGAACAGGGAAGTTCATAGCTTGCATTGAGAGCATCACCAGAAGAAAATGTCAAGAAAGAAAAAATAATACAGATTGGCTCTGGGTATTTTTGTGCATGGCATGGATTGACGGAGAGCAGAAAACCTTTCAGAAAGCCAAGCGAAAGTCATTACTGACTGTTACAATGGGGAGACTGTAGGGCAGGAAGAAAAATGTATTCTTTCTTAATTACACTGTAGACTTTTTCCCGTGGGTTCTCCCTGGGTTGGAGTATTAATGCTTCATACTTAATTAGCTCTTCCCTCTTTCAAAGCAATTTTATGCTATTAATTAATACAGCATTGTTAACCTATTAATCCTGCCAACTGGCTTGAGGCATTGCACAAATGGTTAAAAACAATTGGCAACTGAAACAGAGCCATAATTTATTGAGGCTTTTTTAACTTGAAATAGACTGCTTATCCCTATAAAAGCAATGACTCCAGGATCCCTGTCTGTGGGAGATCTGACGCAGGAATGCTAAAAGCCATGTAGAAATGCAGGTCCTCAATCTGAGATACTGTCTCAGGTAAAGCCTTATGTCCTGATCCAAGATGTCTTTTTAAGTCATACCTAGCTCTCAAGATGTGAAATGCCTCATGGAAATTGGAAGAATTAAGAAGTAAGTGGTGCATTGAAACCCCAGTGACGCTGAATCCCCACTGTCAAGATTCATTTCGGAGGAAGTTCACATGGATGTGGAGCTACAGCATCAAGGCCACTTGGGCTGGCAGATGCCAAGATGCTTTCAGATTTTTGTAAACCAACCTGCAGAGGTCATTATAAATGGCTTCAGGGAAGATGTGGGAGATGGTATAGCAGGAGGAAGAGTTGGTTTTGAGACAAGCAGTAATTAATGTTCTGCAGAGGGTCATCTTTAAAATACAGAGTACTGGGGTAGAGTCTAGACAGCACTTGTTTGAGCTATACTCATGATACTACACATTGGCACCTCATGAGCTGCTATTTACTCTTTTTAAAAGAAAAAGAGAAAGCTGAATAGAGTGAATATAAATAAAAAGGCATAGAGGCCATGTGGAGAGCAGAGGGGGGCCAGCACAGAGCTTGGGACTCTGCCACAGAGAGGTCAAAGGCGTTAGCTCAGCAATGAGAGGTGGAATACAAAGTTTTAAGTGCTGTGTTTGCTAGGGTAATGGCTGGATGCATGGGCTGGGCACACCAGGGGCAGAGCTCTCCTTTAAAAACAAAGCCCCGGAGAGACAGATAGCTGTGGCTATTTCATCAACATGTTTTCATCACACAAAAGAGGAGGCACAGGATCACACTCCTACCCCACTGAATGCTACTTGCCATGTTATAGAAATGTGGGGGAAGGTTCCCTCCTGTAAAGAAGGGACCAGTCCTTCACGATCTACTGAAGTTCCCAGATACATTTTACGTATGAGGCAAACCCAGAGTTCTCCCTTCTTAACCCTTCCTTCCTCCCAGGTGAGGATAAACCACAGAAAATGTGGGAGTTACTTGGATGGGTCAGTTCCAGGTGGAATTTTATTTGGAAGAAAAGCACAATTTTGACAGAATACAGGCAGCATTATTTCTTGTAGTATTAGGCAATAAACTGTAATGCATTGCAGCCCAGCTTTAACAGAGAAGCTTCACAGTCATATTATAAACAGGAACATTAGCAGTTTTATCATCTTGTGCCAGGTAATCATCTTGTTCCATATAATTATTAGCTTTCGCTTCTTGGATGAAGTAATCTTTGCAAATCTGTTCCTATTTAATTAGCCACATTCCCTACTGACTGCCACAGGCATCTCCTGTGCAGGTGTAGTCTTGAAGCTGTAAATTCATTTTCAGAAGCGATTCCAAGAAGGAGCTGCTCAGGCTGGAATCTGCAACAGAAACCCTCTTCTGCATCGGTCTTACCATGTAAGACAACATGATCTGCTCCAAGGCTGTGTAACAAGCCCAATTCTGAGCAGGCAGCCAACCAAGCAACGAGACCTGGTCAGTGGTAGGTTTTCTTGTTGCTACTTTGCGCTTAGTGCTTAGAAAGCTTGGTTCTAGCTCCCACTGAAGTTACTTGGAGTTTAGGTATACTTAGCATCATCCAGAAGTAGGTCCTAATTAACTGATCAAAAGGCAGGACTCCAAATGAATAATGGCCTGGGGATGGGCTTTGTATTCCCACTGGCTGAGGTGTAAGTCCTGCAATTATACACACATGTTCATACCCTGTCCTTGGTCCATGAAGTTCAGCTCCACATGATCCCAAGCTTTAATGCCAAAAGGATGTGCATTAAAGCTAACAGCAGCATGTGGCCACTCCCAGGATCTCAGTCTGTTTCCTGACTGGCTGGGGATATTTTTCAGGGAAAGGATGATGGCAGCTGTGATTGCCATGGAAAGAATTAGCCAGGGAAATGAATAAAAGACAGGGGATAAAACCTGGGGCTTTTATATTCCACAATAAACTACAAATCAGTCTGTAAGCTCCTCTGTCGCACTACAAGGTAGGGCAGAATCAAAACAGGGTGATTGTGCTCTAGCCTTTTTGGCTAATGGCAGTGAAGAAAGTTTCCAGCCTTCTTTCATTTACACAAAGAGGACACAAAGATTACACAAGTTTACATCTCCACTAGAAAGCAAAAAAAAGGCATATACTGAGTTCTACCAGTCATGGTAATCCAGTAATCTCCAGAGTTCAATGAAGTGAGGGACTTTGAGGTGGGAAAAAGGAAAAGAAATGCTCTAATAAGGCCAAACCCCTTGAGGAAATTCTGCTGGTGATGGTGGTCTCCCAGCACCAAACACCTTCTCCAGGAATTTTCCATTTGTTATTTGTTACCTCAGTACAACTGTGCCTACACTGGAGTATCCATATCTTGATTTTAAGAAGAGGAAAAGCTCAATATCTAACTGCCCCACCTGAACTTTAGATGATGTCTGATTTAAAGAAAATAATTGCCATCTGCTAAGAAATACAACTCATTTTAAAAAAATAAGGTTGGAACTTCCAAAAGAGCAGATGAGGTGTTTGCCCCAGACCACAAACTTCAGAGAATTAGAAACTAACCATTTTAACTGTTCAGTTTATCTGGTAAGTTTTAAAAAATACATCTCTGTAGTCTTGTCCTGGAGTTTCACATGGGGCTTTGGAAATCAGCTCCCAGCTTCTCTGTCCTGGTGCTGCTTTTATAGGAGCATGTATTTCCCCTGACATTGGTCCAGCTTTTTCTGTCCATAGTGTTATACTATGTGCTTTGGGTAGTGGCAAATTTACCTCTAATCTTTTTGTCTCCAGAAGCAGCTGATTTTATCTAGGTGCTGAAAGAAGAGACTTTGGGGATCCTCTGGAAGGGAGACTGGAAGGTCCAATTCTGCTATGTGTTCACAGTTAGAATTAATAGCCTAAGGTAAAGGGAATCCTCCTCTGCTCCAGAAGGTTTATTCCCCTGGCTCCAGGCCATAGCAATAAAGAAGTCCTTTGAAATTATTCCCCAGTCCACGACAACCTTTGTAAATCCCACATCAGGAAAGGATTTGGCAGAGTTATAGCTGCTGGCGTTGCCATTATTCTTGCTCTGACCCTCATCCAAAGCATGTTTGTATTGCAGAAGACAGAGTGAGATTTCCCTGAATGCCTGTGCGCAGCATGGATGGGGAAAAGCTGTGAAGGATCTCCGTTACCTCTTTGCTGTCTCTCCTCCTTGCTGCTGCAACTGGGCTCTGGTAAGGGTAAAAGTCAATCTGCTTGTGATAATATCATAATTATTATTAGTCCTGGATAATATTCCAAAATTACATCAAGATGACTATAACATATGATAAGTTATTGAGAGGATTAAACTGAATTTAAGCTGTTTCTCACTGTCAATATCTATTGCCTACATACTGGCATCTGAAACTGAGAGGAGTCATTATCAGTCAGAGACTTGCATTTCCAATGAAGGAATTTCACAGAGGCAAATCCACCAGCTTCAGGACGGATGCTCTTGGTTTGAATGAGTCTAAAAGGGATGAGAATCAGGCCCCTAATATCTATATATTAACCTTCTGCTTGGCTACCCACCGCTGTTCCTTATCCCTGCCGTAAAGACATTTGTGCTGATGTGATTTCTAGATGTAGTTAAGTGATGGCTTACTTAAGGGATTTTGTTGGAGGGTAAATGGTACTATACTGCTCTGTGCCTGCAGTTGGTGTAACTGAAGGCTCAGCAGCACCCTATTCTACTCTTTCTATGTACTGTCTTTGATGTACACCTCGTAGTGTCTGAGCACTTCAAAAGCACACATGGGTTCAGCGTCACAGTGGGCTTGTGCAATGGATGATAACCCATTTTACAGGGGATTACATATTCACACTGCCAACCTTTAAGCTTTTAGCTTGGCCTTAGGCTCCTTATAGAGTCGGTTAAGTCTCCAACCACCTAAATTAGGTATTCTGAATTATCACAAAGAGATTGAACCCCTGACTTTCAAGCATGGCTTCAATTAGGGGATATGCCATTTCTGATTGTTTTGGGAGAATCTCGACTTTGATTTACACATGGTAAAAACTGCAGGTCCCATAGACTTCATACGGAATTGGAGGCATTAAAGGCCAGGCCTCCAACTGGTCAAACAAAACCAATCACAACAAAAATCATTGAGTCAGCAATGAAACAAGCCCTACAGCTTTCTGCCACAGGAGGCTTGGCATAACTTGTAGGGGATTTTGAGCCTACATTTTGAGCCCAAATGCCTTAACAACACTACTCTTTCCTCTTAATGAGAGAAGTTGCAGGAAAGTCTAGATGCTATGGGTCAAGCCAAAGGGTTTGATATGGCTTTTTTTAGCAATTATGCAAACCTCAGGAGAAGAATATATGGCAAATATGGACAAGTACTTGTCTGTCTGGGAGGTTACTGGCTTTTTAAAGAGGGACAAAATCATTTATTGTTTGGCTTCTTCCTACATATATATCACTTGTTTGTAATGGCAAAGTTATGATAAGCATGTTATTTCTCAATCTGTAATTGCTGATTTTTTTTCTGTAAATGTTCTAGTGGTTGCCCTGCCTGTCTCTAAGAAGTGCAGGGTTTTATTGAGCCTTATGCAGTTGTTAACTATGTAGCACTGATTTAGTCGTTTACCTTTTTTCTCTTTTTTCTTTATATTTTAATATTAATGTTGTTAACATTTTCACTTGCTTTCCCAGTAGATCTGCCTGACTGCTTAACATTCTGTTCTGCCTTGCATGCAGTGAAACATACTTCTTAAATATAAGCTACAAAATGTGCTGCATCATGCAAGTAATGTACCTCACATATATTCACTGCATATACTTGGTGCACCAAGCATCAAGCACTGCTGGAAACTTGCACAGTCTAAAAGGATTTTCTTACAATGAAAGAATGACAGAAAGTTAAATTTTAAGGCTATGATCTGACTTGTGTACTCAGAATGCAAGGAGAACTGAGCCCTGGCTGGCAATGCAGGTGAAAAACCATCAAAAGTGAGAAAGTAAAAGCTATGCGATGTGATGGGATGAAATGAAGTTGAGAAAATGGATCTTTTATTTTTTTGTCATATTCTCTTCCAGTTACTTTATTCTTCCAGTTACTGTATTCTCAGGTATTGCTATAAAGAATGGAAGGATAAAAATAGACAGAATCATGGCATTTTCTTAAAATGCAGAATTATTAATGGAAAGCAAAATGATAATGTTCCTATTAAGCTGTATGAAGCACATCTTGACACAAACCAAAAACAAAACCAGTGGGGAATTTTGAAGTTGCTAGCCTGAAATACTTGATATTGTAGTAACAAAAGCCTTTTGAAAAGACTTGTACAAATCCTCAGTAAGTCCCTGTATCTTAGGTAATCCAGAGTTGGCTACTGAATGACAACAATGCAAACTTTCGTATTGGGGTCAAAGATACAAAAATCTCCCAATGAGCCTCAAGTTTTCTTGTGAATCTTGTCCAACTTCCTCTATCTCTCTGCTTCCTGACCAAGCAGAAAACTACAGGGGTTATGAGTCCAGGGACAGAAGATGTCACAAGCACTAAATCAGTAGGTTTATTCTCTGTATTATCTGCCTTCAAAGAAGTAATTTTAAACTGAGTTGTCCTTTCTCCCTTTCCTTCTTTTTGATGTTGAAAAGCAGCCTGAGAAAATTCAATCTCTAAATAATTGCCTTGCTTTCTTTTCACCTTACATCATCTGGGTGAGGGACTTTTTACAAGGGCATGTAGTGACAGGATAAGGGGGAAGAGGTTTAAACTGACAGAGGGGAGGTTTAGATTAGACATTAGGAAGAAATTCTTCCCAGTGAGGGTGCTGAGGTGCTGGCACAGGGTGCCCAGAGAAGCTGTGGCTGCCCCATCACTGGCAGTGCCCAATTCCTGGTTGGATGGGGCTTGGAGCAACCTGCTCTAGTGGAATGTGTCCCTGCCCATGGCAGGGGGTTGGAATTGAATGGGCTTTAAGGTCCTCTCCAACCCAAATCATCTATGATTCTGATCCAGTTCTGAGTCTCCACTGGTTTTGCATGAACATTTGTTGGCATCTCTGAAGAATGTGTATCAATAATTCTAATGCACTGGTTAAAATCACCACGAGGAGGTTAAGGGAAAGACATGCTCAGTGCTAGATAGATTTGTTACAGAGGCTTCCTTCCTCCAGCATGTTAATTAATCAAAAATTCAACCAGCTA
Source organism: Psilopsiagon aymara (assembly GCA_024733675.1). Lineage (NCBI taxonomy): Eukaryota > Metazoa > Chordata > Aves > Psittaciformes > Psittacidae > Psilopsiagon > Psilopsiagon aymara. Next base: position 38,583 of record JANRGW010042488.1, on the reverse strand, counting down.
ATTGCTTTTTTAGGAGAATAAGCTAGCACCACTGACTGAATGCTGATGTCATGCCATCATATGATGTAAGAGGAAGTACAATCAGTCATCTTGTTTATTCTGAGGCTACATCTAGGCCTGAATTAGGGCAGAAAGTTAGAAAGCACATTATGTGTATACACAAATCACAAAGAATTGAAAAGAAAAAGAATAAATCTGTCTTTTCATGTTTGTTTTTTATTTGTACATGGCAGATCATTTTCAGCTGTTACTCTGTGAGTGGCACAGTAACCTGTACTGCGTGCTCACCTTCATATGGATTTGGACAATCTGAAGAAGACTGTGCCACCCGTGTCTGTCACCACTTGTTGGTATAACTTTTTAATTAAAAACTGACAAGACCAAGAAGAGTGACTGTGCAGCTGTCAGTGACTGATTTACAAGAAGTTTCTTGAAAGATCTCTATGTATGGGTGTTCTTTGTTATTCAAAGAGCACGCAAGCTGCGGACATGTTCTCAGAATCTGAGAAGGTATTAGTCACAACGGAGCAAGAATATTCATTTGAAGTGCTCAGGAAATTTGGCATTCAGGAAATTAGGTCCCATTTTAAAATCTATCCATTTTCTCAGCCTTGGGGGTACAAAATGAGGTGCAGGGGAGATATCTGACACCATCCCGTTGTCTGACAAATCAGATGACTAGAATTGTTGTTCAAACAAAACATTGGGATGGGCAAATGAGTCATAGCACTATCCAGGGAATGATCTATGTGGAGTCTCTGGAATGTGAAGTCAGTCAGTAGTATTTTTAAGAGACTGATATGTTGCTCACCTCTAGCAGTACTGCTTATATTTATATATTTGTTTTAATTTATTCTGTTAAAATTGTCTGCATGATGCTGCTGGAAGAGGTCAACAACACTTGAAAATGATGTTTTTATGGTACATATTTCTGTGGTGGTTTGCTCAACTTCCTACTTAACCCTCTTCCACTGTATTAATCATCTGGCAAAAGATAATTGCTGCAATATTTTTTGTTCCCATACCTCTGCATGTTCATCAGATTACTTCATTATAATCAGAGTTCATTTTTGCAGAAGCGATTGAAATGTCCGCTTTAGGGAAACTAAAATGAAATTAGGTGACCCTTTGTACTGGTAGACTATTGCTTCCAGCTTGAGAATGCAAAGCAGGCCACTGTTGTAGACAAGGTTGGTTGACATGGTGGTAGAAACCTCATTATCAGCTCACACCACATTCCCTATAACTTATACAGTGGACCTGTATCACGGTTTTTAAGGGAAAAAGTAGTGTATGCAGGTCATTTGTGATTTTAACAAAACAGCAAAGTTTTGCCTTTTGGATTGGAATAGGAGATGCATGATCACATTGCTTGAAGTCTTCAGAAAACATTGTGCATTCGGGTAGCAGTATGTAGGACTACAGAACCTGCCATTTCACACAGAGGCAGGGACCAATTTTCTAGAAACATGCAAATATTCAGTCTGAAGAAATCAGAACTAGTTGCTCTTTTAACAGAAGTATGGACTATAAAATTGCAGCATGTGGCTAGTGACCGTCACAAGCTGTGAAATGAAATGATAGACTACAGTCCTGCAGTGGTGCTAAGGAGCACACCTGAATGATATTTTACAGCATGAAATCAGTTTTCAGAGGTAAAATGAAAACTAACAGAGCAGCAAGCAGATGTGTCATGCAAGGTTTGTAAGGAAGTTACCATCAGGAATGACTTAGCAAAAGAGATCAAATCTTAATGGTCTTGAAGAATTTCCACACTTAGAACCACATCCTCCATACGTCTACATCCTACAACTGCTGCTACAGCTCAGTCACTGCCACCTCTCACCACGCAGCCCGATGGTATGTAAGCGCTGGCACTGTGGTTAGGGCTGGGACTTCCCAGGCTAGGCTTAAATTAGGAGCAAGAGGACTTGGGGTCAGCACTTTATATAGGGCTAGTTTTGGGGACTCCACGTTGTAATATTATGTGTGAATTTGCTATTATTTGGTTTTTTAAAGAGGAGTAACTATCAGCACTGCAGCAGCTGTTGCATGGTGTGCCTTTTCTGAGAGAGAGAAGGTTTTACTGGCCCTGACACAGACCTCTGCAGACTTTCTCAGAGGAGCCACCAGAATGCAGACACGTTTAGAGAACACTTTCAAGACAAATAGGGAATAACAAATACACTGCACTGGCTGCTCTACCAAGGCAGAGCTAGAGAGCTCCAGATGAATTACCCAAGGACAAGCTGGACCACCTTTTTCCAAGTGTTGCAGGCAGAGACTCTAAATTTTATGTGGTGATCTATCCAGAAAGCACCCAAGGCTGCAGTGCAGGCACTACCAAACAGAATAAAACCCACTGCAAGCTCCTTTGATCTTGTGTATGCATTGTGATTCTATCAGAAGATTTCTGAGAGCAGCCAGCCACACTGCACAAACAACAGGGCTGAAGATTGCACAACAGCCCAGCACAGAGAGGAACACTGAAGTCACTGGACCACCATGACAACAAAAGTCATTGCAAGGGTTTTTCTGATTCCTGCACAAAGAGAACAGGGGGTACAACAGAACTGCTAACCTGCCAACTGGTTTAATCTATTTACATGAGCCAACACAGCCCCCCCAGCTAATTGCCCCCTGTTTCGGCATATTCCAAAGCATCTCATCTTTGCTACATGAAGACCTACAGCAAGTGAAAGCAATATGGATTACACTTTACTGCCTTGTCTGGACACCTGAGTGGGAACTAAAGGTGAGGTAGTGTTAAGGGAGTTATGCTGCATTTAACATGATGACTGATATTAAGAAAGTATAATTTAGAACCCCTTACTCTTAACTCTGCCTTAGGCTTTTTGACGCCACAGCTCCCCTGAAGCAGTAAGTAGTGCACACTGATGGGTGGCCAACATGTAGCTCAGAAAGAAAGAGAAACAAGAGAATCTATTCCAGCAACTACTGGACCTAACCCAAAAGAAGGCCCTAACACACTTCCTGGAGAATCCTCAGAGGACTGAAATGGAGCTCATTGCCCCGAAAAGAGCACTGACACAGGCACTGCAGGGGAGGAATGTCATGGATTATCTTCTTTTATGATCAGCCCTAAGGACTGTATCAGAGAGTACTGTGTTCTGGAGAAGATACACCATTCAGGGATAACTGGAGGGCCCTCCCACAGGATGCAGTGCACAGTCCCACTCCCAGAAAATGGATGAGAACAAATGCATTACCTGAATTGGTCATTCTTAACCTGTGGTTTGCAGATCTCCAGCACTTTTCCAGTGGAAGTCCTGCTTTGTATACAATTAACTTATACCATCTGTTTGCTTTGTTAGTTACCTACCTAATTACCCAAAGATCAGTTCACCAGGGGCTTGTTAGTCAATAAACAATATGCTACTTACATTTTTACATTTATGTTATTTATCGTAAAATAAACTTATTCTGATAGCACTCAGTTGCAAAATTTCATTGCAGTACCACCTATAAACAGCGTAATACTGTTCCATGCTCTTGACTTCAAACACAAAGTAAATACAAACACATACTCTTGGTTACACAACATACCTTCCTTCTTTCCAACTCTTTTCTGGTCTTTAAATGAGAGCATGCTGCCTCCCTGATCCTGTTTCTCTGATCACATGAGGCAGCTTACCAACATACCCTCTTTGGCTTATATATATGTCCAGAGGATGTCTTGACCTCCTGTTCCCCACAGTTCTTCAGCATCTTTCTCTTACACTTCTAAATGTGCAAAAACCATAAGGCACTCAGCATGACAGATTCATGATGCTACAAAATGTCAGTTTTGACACAGTTGTTGCTACCAACTTCTGTTATTTCAAAGCATTTTTATAGCATTCTATCAACAGATAAGAAGTTTTAGAAATCAGAGAAGTATAAAACAAGGTGTTTCTTCTATGATATGGAGCACTGAACTATGTCAAAATCCTCTAAGAAATTACCATTCTCACTGATGATGTCTTTGCATGAGGGGTGTGAAAGGAACTTAGGTTTGCATAAATTACCCTCTTCACCAAAGAAGGAACCTGTCACTTGGGGTATGTGATTTAATTTTGTGTGGTCATCTTATTTTTTATGTTATTATTAATAATCAAAGTGTTTATGTGTCACCTGCTAAAGGTATCTGATAAAGTCTATTTGGCAGTAAGGACTTTTTCTAAACTGAAATGCAGTGCAACTAATAAATTCCTTTGCATTGCTATGTCTTATTAAGTGATATATCTACAAACTTCTCACAAAATCACAAATGCCCATTTAACAACATCCTCCACAGCTGATCAGTCACTGCAGAACTGGCTTTCTGCAGCCATTAACAGTCCGTTCTGACAACTAAATAGGAGCTCTGTGTCTGTGCATGTTGCTGATGCAGGCATGAGTGGAGCTTTTAGCTCTCCTGTGGAATAGTCACTCTCGTTGGTGATGCCAGGCTAGCATCTGAATCCTGCTGCATCTACCACTGCACCCAGAGTGGTGCTGCACAAAGCAGAGCTGTTGCAGAGAAGTGCTCTGCTGAAGTAATTGTTCCGTTTCCTAGTAATCAATACCTAAAGAAGCAGGGACATTAATTTCCAAGGCCCAGCCCGTTCACTTCATGGTGGTCATCCTATAGGGTACAACCAGAGAAAGCACTGGGTGCAGAATGAAGGAGCAGGCCATCACATCAGGGGTTGTCTTCCCACAACACCACGCAGTTCAGGCAAACAAGCTACGTCAATGCAGTGGTCAACAAGGAGGATATTATAAATCACCATGGCTTGGGTATACTTAAGTGCCACATAGTTTAAGGAGGCTTGAGCAAAATGACAAGACACAAAATCTAAGTGTGAATGCATAATCATCAGGGAAAATAATGTGACCTTAGTTCTACAGAGATGAGCACTGCCTTGTGTACTTCCAGAGCAGACTATAAGCCAGCCCAGCAGATATCCTACAAACCATCCTCCCATTAGAAAGAGCCATAGAATCACAGAATGGCTAGGATTGGAATATGCATTAAGATGTAGCCCATGGAAAATGTTTCGGGAGCCTTTTGGCTGAGATCCAGCCAAGAGTCAGCCGAGCATCTGTGGGAGTGCTGGGCTCCTCACTGCAAGCATTGTCTTTGGGCTGACAGCATCACAGCTGTGAAAAAGGACACCAAGGAGCCTTGGCAGAACACTCCACATTACTCAGTTAGTGCAAAATACTGGTGTAACATAGGATGTTTTGGATAACTATCTGAGTTATCACTAAAACTCTATAAATGTGATGATATTCCTCCACTGCCTGGGGCTCACAGAAACATCTGTTTATCAGATATGAATGCAAGGGGCTGGAACACACTCCAGGATTTTTTCACGCTGTCCTAGTAGAGGCTGCCTTAAGAAAAACAGAAATTAAAAAGGAAATTCCTGAATAAAGGCAAAAAGTTCATACCATATATGGCTAGGAATATTTGAGGAAGACATCCTGATTAAAAAAAAAAAAATAAATTATAGCTACACATAAGATTATTGTCAATTTGTTCTGATGAACACTTTTGGCACATCTCATCTGATAGTGTCCAGTACTCCTCAAGCACTTAAAAGAACTTACGCAGAGACAACTAAAACAAATGGAATCTCTCTTGTGACTCCATTGGGATTTGGAATTTAAGTGCCAGAATGCTATCAGTGGTTTATAACTTTGTGCACTTCCTAGGGGTCTTTGTGTCTCTTGGATTTGAAGATCACACCCCTTGAATAAATCACAGGAAATCCAGGCAGGGAAACCTTTATAAATACATAGTAAGGCAAATCGATAGATCCAGTAGAATAAAAGCGTAAGATGATATAATTACTGTAGGTCAGAATCAAAGTTCTTTTTTTTCTAGTTGACCTTTAAACTGCAAGGGGTGACATTCTTGCCCCACTGAAACCAGTGGCATTTGTGCCATTGACTTCAAGACAGCTAGGATTTTAACTCATTTAATTAGCTATGAAAACAAGCCAAAATCCAAAATCTTTCTTGAACTCTGACAAACTGGAAATCCAGTTTCAAACTTCAGAACCCATGTTCAGCTCTGTATGTAATGGACTCAAAGCAGAGGCTGTCATCTTGAGAAATATGTCCGTAGGGGAGCTAGTCACACTGAGAACTTTGAGGAAAAGAAAACCACAGGCAAAAAAATCCGGTTTTCATGCTGGTCTTGCAACTGCAGCTAACTGCATTTGAATCAGTGTGCCTTTCCAGCTCCCTCCAATCCAAATGTCTTTTCCTCCTTTTTCTTCAAGCAAAGCATTTGTAGCACCAAAACCTATTGCTAAAAATTTGCCTGTTAATGTCCTGAACTAATCAAGAGATTTTTACTAGCAAAAAGGAAAAGATTATTTATGATCAAGTTCATGATAATTTGTATAGTATATGGGAGTTCCCTGTGGAGAACTTTGTCATGTCTGAGACCCAATTAATAGAAGAAAGAAATTCCTTTGTTGGTGACTCTGTAACACAGAGGAACTTGGTGTTCAAAGACCACATTTATTATATGATATGCGTGACTATTTGCAAGTGTAATAGCTAATTGTACATAAAGAAAGGGCTGTACTGCTTCATCAGAAATATACAATAAAGTAATGACACACAGAGCATGTGCCCACTGGCTGAAAATTCCTTTCTAGAGGGAATCTGGAAGGACCCTGGTTTCTGGAAGAAATCCCCAAGTGCAATAATTAGTAGGTTCAGTAACTTCATAGTCCTCTCTCTGTTTCATCATTTATCTGTCTTTGCATGTCCACATTCATTGTATATTGATTTCAACAGGCTTCAAACTCAAATGAAGAGCTGAGAGTAGTAGAATGAGACACTACTAAAGGCAACAGAGGAAAAAATATGCTGCAATCAGAAATTAATAATGGATCTGGGGGCTTGCCCTTCCTCTATTTCCTTCTCCTGTATCCTATACAAGGGACATTTTACATCTCCCTTGAGCAAACATTAACAGCATGGAGAATCTCTGCCTCAGAGTAAACCAATGTGTGGAAAAATAAGTTAGAGCTGGCCTGGAAGGCAGTCAAAGTGGCAGAAGACAGCTGCCCATATTTCTAAGTGACCACAGGCAGAATCAACAGTACAAGGAGCCATCTGAAAGCTGGGGTGCATCCTGGATATGTTCCTGACTGAGAATATTGAGAAATACAGACAACTAGGGAGGAGATTTGCAGAAGGCTCTTTGCTTGATTTGCTGATCAAAGTTAGAGAACTTTGTTATAGTCAGGGCCCAATAGCAACATCCTGAAAACATTTAAGAACAATGTATTTCCATTAAATTTACAAGATGTTTTAAGAGAGCTATCCACACTCTGTTGCCTATCAGCAGCATGAGAATATCAATATCCTTTCCCATATGCACAAGAGTGAAGACAACAACTTTCACCTAATATCAGCCCTTCAGTTCTTTAGCAGTCGCACGTTTCTGTTTAGTCTTCCTCTGGATTTTATTAAAAACACAGTGGTACAAGTGCTCCACTAAATATTTATTCTGTACTATACATCTTAATAAAGTATTTTGCAATCAGGGAAACACAAGTGAGATTTTAATGGAAGGACAAAGCTATATCCTGAACCATTTACCTGGATCAAGAAGAAATGTCACACTGCAACGTGTGTGTGTTACCATGAGATAACACATGCCTTCTGGGAATTAGGAAACACTTTGCCTTGCTTATGTCTTCAGCAGACTGGTGGGAATTATCTCATGGTAATAAATAACCAAAACGTTTAATTCCTACAACAAAAAAGCAAGGAGAAAATAAACAATAACTTCATTGTTATGAAAGATCACATTCTTTCCCACTGACAAAAATGTTAGTAGTTGAAAATGCCTTGGGAATGTATCTGAACTAACTATATGCCTGCACCTAGTGTATCTACGCTGTGCAGTTTATTATGCATACAGGTATAAATACACATTGATAGGTACTATTTCCAGATGTGCATAGACACTTGAAAAAAAAGGTTATGCCTATACACAATAAATTATGCCCATATGTTTAACTTTATAACTGCTTTATAACATGAGTTTCCCTCTAATTAGAATTTGGAATTGCTTTAAATATGTGGCACTATTGCACCTTTTTCAAAACTGTAACTGTTAATGCTGCAAGAGGAAAATAGAACTTTTACTACAAGGATTTATGTACATGTTCATAATTCAGTTTCAGAAATGAAACATCTGACTAATTTTGAAAATAATCAAATAGGCATATTTGATTATTTCAAAGGATTATATCAACTGAATTGTTTCTATAAATGGCAATTAAGTGGGTTTTTTTTCACACTTTTAGAAAGAAGCAGCTTAAATTCCAGAGAAGAGTATCTTTTGCCCCCCAAATTTCTTGGTTTATAGGTACTTGGTATTGAACATTCTCTTGATTAGAGCAAACTGCAGGATTATAACACATTATGATGCACCTCCCTACATACTGCAGTTTTGAGCTTACTGTGGACTTATATGCCTGAAATCTGGCACAGACAAAGGCACATGGCTGTCTCATTAGTTTTGTCATCTCAGGGCAAAATTCTATCACTCTCAGCCTTGGGGTGTTTAGGAATTTGCTAGAAGCCAAAAAAAAAAAATAAAAAGAGGAAAAAGATAAAAGTAAGGGAGGATGTTAATATTTGACTTTAGGATTAGGAGGATTTTATGTTAATTATTGATTTGTGTCCTTTAATGTATGTGATGTGTCCCTTGAGACCAATGGGATAGCTATAGATTACTAACGACCTTTCCCTAGACTAACATTAAGCAAAATATTAACAACAAAAATTGCATTCTTTTAGCCTTCTTATTGGTAAGAGATCAAAGAACAAATTTGCAGCTCCATAAACATGGGCCTCAAGACATATTCCTCATACCAAGGTGCAGGAATCAGCCCCATTCTTCCATTTGCAGGATCTAGCCTTTGGTACTGGTTATTATTTGGTAAATTCCTAACACAAACATATCGCAGCCAATGCGATAAACTATGCATATATACTAAACTATCACTCATAAACTATGCATTAGGATGACTGCTTACCAGCTGCCTATAGTTTGGCCTGACTTGTCAGCTGGTGAAGAGAAGGATGGGATGGGATGGGATGGGATGGGGTGGGATAGGATGGGATGGGATGGGATGGGATTGGATGGGGAAGGCTTGGTGAGCTACTGCTAGGTGATGGTACCAGTAGCTGTGCTAGTAAGAGGTAGGGATCAGCCACTCAGGCTTGAACAATCCATCCTTGCTGTGCCCCCATCAGCCTGCCCTGCACCCAGGGATGCCTGCTGCTGTGTGCCTGTCCTAAGGCTTCCCAGTTACATGGGATATGAAACTGTCATGAGAAAGGTGCCCAGGTGCCATGATAAAAGAGGCTATATAAGTACAAGAGATATGATCATATTCTTTTTCATCTTGTTTTGAATCTATATTAAGGGCTCAATCAGTACATTTCTCTAGTCATTCATTAGTGTTTTTTTTACTGCTGGTCACAATAAATGACTCTACAGCGAGTATATGATTGTAAAACATTAGTCAATTTTGTCAGACCATCTTCCCTAAACTGAACAAGCATTTTCTTTACTTTGTCCCTTGGTATTCCATTCTCGCTCTGCCATTTGCTATGCCCATTTAGTGCATAATTTGAATTTTAGACTCCTCCACATCTTGGCATGCTATGTGCTGATAATAATAATAGTAACCAAGATCCGTATTCTAAGCTTGTTAACAGAAGAATAAATCTGAAGCTTCTGTGTTGGCTTTACCAGAGGTGTAGAGAGCTTGCAAGGATCATGATCTTAACACTGAAGTTGCATATATGCATGGCTTTTAGCACAGATCATGTTGTAACATCAAGACTTTGTATGAAGCCTCAAACAAACTAGGCTCCTGATCTCTCTCAGAGTATTAAAAAGAATCAGTCTTATAAAGAATAAGTACTTGTAGTTATGTAACTTGCACTTGTAATTAGTAATACAATTTCAATGAGAGTGGAACCTATCACCATGCACTGTTTTGATAGTATTACTATGCATTAACATTTGCTTTGGCCCATAAGATGGGTCACATGGAGAACTGTTTGCATTTACAATGATGAGGACCAGATATACTGCGATAGCTCCAGCAGGGTCAACAAAGAGGAGCGGTCCTACAGCCCCAAGGATTATGGCCTTGGCAGCTCCACCATGAGCCTCACTGGGAGGCAGATCCAGTCCCTAGTGTGAATTCTCTAGGAGGTAAATAAAATGAATAGCTGACTAGGAATGAAAATTAGGGAAAGAAAGAATACTCGCACAAATGTGTTGCTCATTTTCAGTGATTCAAGTTTACTGCTTGTGCTACATCAAAACAAATCTTTGCAATTACATTTTTCTTGGGGGAAGGGAGGTGGTTTTTTTTTCTGAACTCCTACACCCTGGTTAAAAGCTTAAAAGAGGCTGAGTTGTGCAAGGCTGTGTTGAGACTGATTAGGCAGGAAAGCATGCTGCGACACTCCCATCCGTGTGAAATAAGAATGGACCAGCTCCTGAGGTCCATCTTCACCAGAGCTTGATCTTCCTCCCACTTGCTCATGTCAGCAGCCCTGACGCAGGAGCAGCAGGCACATCCAGTCCTTACTCAGCAACAACTGCTATGGAAATCAGAGGGAAGGGTGCATGCTCAGCTGCTTTTTATCCATCAAGATCTGAACTACTGTGAGTTCTGCTTCTAGTAAGATCTCAATAAAAACTGATCAGAAAGCCTTAAGTTCTGACCTGGTAGGTTTTCAATGTACTTCTACTGGGTAAATACTGGCAATACAGGAGCAGTCCCAAAAGTAAGGCTCAAGATCAAATCTAACCTGAAAATGTTGTATATATATTTCAGTCTTGCAACTGAAATAAACTTCAGCATTCTCAAAGATAGGCTTGAAAGCCATACTAGAAAATGTTTTGGTACTCCGGTGAGAATTTCTGTCCCATATTTCATTGCAACTATATCAGATCTCTGTAAAAAATGGAACTATTATCCTAAGTAAACTTACTAAACTTAGATAGCTTTTTAGTGTTCCTAAAAGGTGCTGGACTTTACAGTCTTTTAGCCGTATCTACTTAATTCTATCATCACCATCACCAACGTTGCTTAGCTCAGTTTTGCATAGGTTATCCCAGAATAAAGAGTGGCATTTTTTTCTACCCCTGTAAGTGCTGGCATTCTCACAGAGAATTTTCACTGCCTCTAAACTAGTCGATGAGTTACAGAGAGGAACAACTTTTCCTCTAGCAGTAGGACCATACCAGGCATCAGATAGGAACAATCGGCCATGATTAACCCCTGACAGATTTGAGCAGTGACCTAGAGATCAGAAGCAGCATATCACCTAACACTGTGAAATACAAACATAATCCATAATCTTTATTCAATAGTGTTGTGTTTCATCCCACTGCAGATACGTCATTAACATGCTGTGGGCAAAGATGAAAACACCATGCCTAATATTATGCATTTATATAATGCATAATAATAATGCTTAGCATACATATAGCACTGTTCATCCTCACACTTCAAAGCATTTAAGCCTAAAAAAAGCTGTGAGGTAGGTAAATATGTTGCTTCTATTTTTTTTTTTTAATTTTATTTTTTAATACATATTTTTCCACTAAAACTTATATGCAAGTGCATCACACCAATGATCAATAGATCTATGGCCAAATCTGATCAAATTACTTTGGTGAAACTAGTAATTATCTTTGAAGCCAATGGAAAACTTCCAGCAGTATAACCAAAATCAGAGTCTGGATCCTATTCCTACATGCCATAAAGCTGAGCTGTTACTGAATAGCTTGGTACATCTAAAAATAAACACTTTGGTTTATTTTTAGCTCATTCTGGAAATTGGGTTGACATTGTTTCTTACTTCTCTGGCTAACTTTAAAAGTAAAATCCGACAACATGCTTCTTTTCTTGGTTGCCATGTTCTACCTGTTTCCAGGCACTCTCCCTTCACAAGCTTGCAAAGCACAATGATGTGGTTTTGCAAGGCGATGGTACTGGTGGCAAACTACAGCCCTGTGTGGTCAGTTATCACATCTCAGGGGTGACCAGGTAACTCAGAGTAAGGTCCTCTTTCCTCTCCCTGTGCCTGACTTTGGATGTTAAGTTTTGTGTAGTCATTTAGTCAATGCAAAGTAAACCCTGCTGCCTATCATTCTCAGCTGGCCATTTTATACTCTCTTAGGACTCTTTCAAGGGAGACCTCTAGAATCCATCCTCTTTTAAATCCACTGCTGAAGCTATTGCAGCCAAGGTTATTGCCAGCTCCGTGGCTGTTACAGGAGTTCCAGATGGCCTTTCTTTGCTCCTGATAACCTCAGAGAAGGTGGAAGGGATTTCAGCTTAGTCTTCAGTCGGCTGTAAGACATGGTCAGTTCAATTAACGGCAGTAAGTAGTTGTTAGTCGTTTTGCTCTGCACAGAATTTCTGAACATGAAAAAATTTACTTTCTCTTGTGGGACTAATATGTTCATTTGAACAGGCCATTGCGGTTTAACTGTTAAGAAGTCCAGGAATGCTTGTGTCAGTTCTTCCGTTTCAATGTTTTATTCTACCCTGTCATTTTGTCAATTATCTTTAAGGTTATTCTGCCAGTTCAGTGCAGTCAGCAGAAAACAAAACAGGGAGACTGCTTTTTTTTTTTTTTTTTTTTTTTTTTTTTGGGGGGGGGGGTGGTGGTGGTGTGGCGGTGGGAAAGTACCCAACATTCCAAGCCACTTTTAGCCTCTGAAGTGGTAGAATGACTCAGTAAAAAAATGAAACCCAGTGCACCCAACAAGGTATCTTTATCAAATAAGATATTATAAAAATATGAAATAAAAGTTGCCCTAAATAAGTTAAAAAAATATTCACTCACAGAGACACACATATGCTTAAAGGTTGCAGTTGGGAGTTTAGCTCAAATCTTTCTTTCCTTGGCTACCTTACAATATTGGAAAGACTACTAGAACTGACCCTGGAGGATTACACGGGGTCTCTGTGACAGAAACTTCCCTGAAACAGAATCATATATTGGATTAATGGATATCAAACCCTGAAATTATTCCTGGATCAAAAGCTGTTCTAGTTTGAATAGGAATATGCAATGCTGTTGCAGGATAGCTTTGCACCTTTCTGCATCAACAAGCTCTTGTTGTCCTACTGGACAATATACATCTTTGGAAAAACAGATCCTGCCAGGGACAGCAGCTTCATTTAGCAGAGTTTCTGTTTCCACAGAAACCACACCACTGAAGTCTGCAGAGGGCAGATGTGGAGAGAGAACATCTGTGACCACTTAGGTTAATTGCCTTTCCCAACTCTTCCCCCACTTCTGGGCTCTGAGGGCCCTCTGAAGATCAATGGCAGATCATCAGGCATCTTGTTGCATGCTTTCTGCCATCCTGCCCCATCTCCTGGGGTTATCTAAAGCTGGTTTTAAATCTGTATCCAGAGAGTCCCAAAGGACTACTTATGGAGAGTTTGCTGTCTCCTTTGTCCCTGGCTTCCTTTCTGTTCCTGAACAGACCATTTAGTCCCTCTGCTCCTCAGATATACAGCTGAGCAACACCGAGGGAAGCTTCCCAACTTCACAATCCTAATGCAGTGGTGCATTATGTCTTTTGTGATAGCTCAGATACAGCTGTGATAAGAATCATGTAAGTACCTGCTTTAGATAGCTATTTTACTCTTCAGCATGCTTTCATAATGAATAAATATTTTCGGATAAAAGGGATACCAAGATACTGCATTATGTTACAGATATTTCCAACATGCTACACTCTGTTTTCATTGTTATTACTCTGACACACAATTTCATTATAAGTATGTTAATACTTCCAAAAAAATTAGTATCAAGGATATTGTCAGTGATGATGCATGAAAATGATTTTACCTCCTCTGCCAATATACTTAATCTAAAGTCAAGCTACGAAAAGGAAAGAAAAAAAATGAGGGTTTTTTTTTTTTAAAGCAAGTTTGAAACCACTATTGAAAGCCACAACAGTCAAAAAAAAAAAAAAAAAAAAAAAAGACTGCAGCAAATGAAAACTAGGGCTGAAATTCATGCAGTTGCCATTGCCCCAGGTTTCATTGTGGTTCTACCTCAGTGCTATAGTGGCTTGCTAGTTTCCTTTTTGAAACTCTTCAGATGTGGGAAGAAGTTGGCTTTTGCTGTAGAGTCTGGGGGCATCAAAAGAAAGATGAGATATCAAAGCTGACGGAAACAATCAAAACTAGTTATTTTTAGCCATGTTTAAGAGCCAGTACAGAGATCTTTGGCAATGTAAGACCAATTTATAACACCCTTCTGGTTTTCTTTAGGCCACTAGTGGCATGCCCAGGGACAGAACAAATGTCCTTACTAGCTTCTTCAGACCATTGGCAACCCATGTTTTAGAGGTGTCAGCAGATTTGCTGATACCATTTTAGAGGCCTTGGCGATGTGTGAGAAAGCTCTGCGACTACAGAGTTGTACTATGATTTTACTATCCTCCTCCCAGAGATCCAGGCTGATCAGTGACAAATGCTGCTTTTATTGACTGTTTTCATATGAAGTTACATGGACATTCTTACAGCAGCTCTTCATAGTGGCATCGGAGTTACAGAAATCTTCAGCTACCCAGAAAATGTGAAGATAAGCTTAACTACATTTAGGGCCAGTTTTCAGTACAACTCATCTTGAGACAAATTCTGGCCTCTTAAATGTATTGATAACAGTATAAAATAGATGGTAAGAGTTGTCAAAAGAGGTATGTGTTACTATTAAAATGAGAGGAAAAAAAAAAAAGCTCATTTCTTTAGAGGTTTAATGTATTTGAGGCAAATTAAACATTATTGATATTTTCACCAAGGCTGTACTTCCTAATGATTCTTAGGGCAAAATCAGAATCTTGACTGTAACTAATATATATTTATGAAGTCTGTGTAGTCCAAGTATTCAGAGTACATATAATTTTGTCCTGTGTCCCACATGAAAGTAAATAATTCATGGAGCCCTGTATCTGTACTTTGTAATGACTTCAGGAGTCCTCAATACTACTGCAGTGTTACTACATGCAGCTGCAGGTACATTACTTTTATGTATTTGCCAGGTCTTTTATTTTCCACAACATAGTATATTCATTGTGCAATGGATCTCATTAAAGACCAAGATTTTGCTGTATTTTATTCACATTTCAGTGCTCATCTGTTCCTGCATTATTTCTGAACCTCTCACCCTTTCGCCGTTCAGAATTAGATTTGAAAATTGTGGGAAAAGGTTTCATTCAATTTAGTGTCTGAAGTTGCTAATACAGTTGTGGATGAGATTCACTTACTGTTAAGGTGGTGGAACATCCACTCTTCAGAGCTGAAGTTCATGCCAGTCATTAAATTAACTACAGACCATCTGAGGTGGGTCCAGAAGGAGCTCTGGAGCTGGGAAGCCAACCTTCTGCCAGGCAGGAGAGACTGCGGTTTCTGTACCTGTGCTCGCCTGGCTGCGCTGCAAACAAAAGGAAAGTGGACCTAAGCACCAGACAGCTGGCTTCATGGAAGAAGCTCAGGGGCTTGTCTTCTACAAGGCACAAAGCAACAAGTATGTTCTGCCTGTGTTGCGGGAAACTGCAGCTGACTCAGTGCTGGAGCTTCCCTTGGGAGGGTCAAGTGCCTACAAAGCTGACTGACACCTTAGTTTCCTCACTAAACAAAGTTGTCTAGTCATAAATAAACATGTCATTTCTGGCAAAAAAACAGAGAATGAGTGAGTGCATTTCAGAATAATAATTCTGTATGAGCTCAAGTCTTCTGCTTTGCATCCTCTCTTTCTGCCTCAACAACCATCCAGGAACAAAACAACAGGGCACTTGCCCAGGCTTGAGAAGAGGCATGTGCAGGTTTCTCAGAGCTCAGGGTAAAAGATCACAACTACTACCCAGAGCTGACTGTTGACATGAATCTGTCCTTCTCACTTCTGATGTGATGAGCCAAGGCTTCCTCTAGTCCCTTAAAACAGGGATCCCAAGCAAAACACTTGTTTCTTTTTTACCTCTTTGGAGAGCAGCTAGGGGACAATGGGACCATCTTTGTGGTCACTTTCTAGTCCATGCAGCTCATCGGTCATTGTCCCTGCATTTTCTCACTCAGGGGAGATGAGAGGCTGGTGGTAATAACCAAACACAATTAAACTAAGCTGTTAAATGAATGAGTGACCTTATTAACATGAAAGAAGATCGTAACAGTAACAACCATGGCCAAAACAACTGCAAAACAGATCTTTAGATAACAAGAATTACTACATTACTCCGCTTTAAATTTCATGATGAACCAACATTTTCCTATGAATTAGTGACCAAAACACATCCACATCTAAGGCAGGAAGTCTTCCTAGGCTTTCCCTTAGTCAGTGGTGACATCAAACACATTTAGAAGACATTTGAATCTCCTTATCCAAACACATGCATGTACACAGATCCATACCGCAATGGGCTTGTGTCAGCAGGAGATTTCACCAAGTAAGGGTTGCAGAGTGAGGCCCCACATAGAGCTCCAGATGCAGCCTTGTTCTTATTTGGGATAAAAGTGAATGCACTGTGGTGAGCTAAGCAACCAAACCGGGTGAATATCCAGTTTAGAATCATAGAATCAACTAGGTTGAAAAAGACTTATAAGATTACCAAGTCCAACCATTACCCCAGGACTGCCAAGCCCACCTAAACCATGTCACTGAGGGCAAGCTGATCTCCCCTCAAGATCTCCCCTTAACGGCTGCTGCTCATGATGTCCATTCACATCCATCCCTCATCTGCCCCTCACAGTGGCCCACATTGAATAGCTGCCATCCCTACCCCCAATGGCAATCCCTCACATCCCATGGCTGCCACTCACATCCCTTGGCCACCCCTCCTTTCCCCTCATGATTTTCCCTCATGGCTTCTCTTCCTCTCCCCTCATGATCCCTGCTTGCAATGGCCCCTCGCCCCTCATTGACACCCTTCTTTTCTCCTCACAATCTCCCCTCCTGGCTGCCCCTTCTTTCCCCTCACGATCTCCCTCATGGCCACCCTTCATCTCGCCTCATGGCCACCCCTCCTTTCCCCTCATGATCTTCCCTCATGCCACCCCTCCTCTTTTGTCATGATCTCCCCTCATGGCCACCCTCCTTTCCTCTCATTATCCCCTCTCATGTTCACCTCTCCTGTCCTCCCATGATCTTCCCTCAAGGATGCCCTTCCTCCTTCCTCTCCCCTCATGACCTCTCCCCTCTTGACAGCCCCTCACCCCTCATGGCCATCCCTCCTCTCTCAACATGATCTTCCTTCAGGGATGCTCCTCCTCTCCCCACATGATCTTCCCTCACAGCTGCCCTTCCTCTCCTCTCATGATCTCCTCTTACCACCCTTTACCCCTCATGGCCACCCCTTCTCTCCCCTCATGGTCTCCTCTCATGGTCACCCTTCTTTTCCCTCATGGCTGCCCGTCCTCTCCCTTCATGAACTCCACTCACCCCTCAAGGCCATACGTCCTCTCCTCTCACGGCTTCCCCTCATGGCTTCCCCTTCTTTCCCCTCATGATCCCCTCTCATGACCGCCCTTCACCTCTCATGGCCACGCATCGTCTCCCCTCATGGTGGTCAACAAACTTGTTATGGCTAGAGCACAGCTGTTTACCCTAAGCTAAACCTTGGGTTGTTTGATTTCCAGAGAAATGAAGGCCCCTGAAGTTTCCCTTACAGTCAGTAATGCCAGCTCTGTGAGGGGAAAGCTGGGCCCTTGCAAGGACTTGGGAGGCTTTGTGCTGAGGACTCACTGGGAGCCTCCATCATTCCAGCCACACAAATCATCCGCACTCAGAGCAACGCGATGCTGAGTGCGCGAAGAGCGAGGCCAGTCACACCACTTGTACAGCATGGGGATGTTTTCTGCCTGTGCCTGCTCCAGCTACAGAGGAAGAGCTGTTTTCCCTGTGCCTGCTCCAGCTACAGAGGAAGAGCCGTTTTCCCAAACATCTGGCAAACTCCAGAGTCAGGAGCACTAATGCAGAGATAGGTCAGCCAGGACTAAATACACTCTAGTGCATTTACCTATAAATATAGGTGCATACATATGTATTACCTAGAAATATAGGTAATGAATAACAATCTATGCCCTTTCACAAGCACATGCAATCCATCATAGTACTTCCCATGAGGAAGGTCTTGCAGAACAATGACTGTGTTCACAACATTTATAGTGTTTATAGCCTCAGCTACAAAAACCCATGGATACATTGCAATGGAAATTCAGGCACATTTGGTTTTGTCACAGTTTGGTGCAGGGAAGGTTGTTTTTTTTATTATTACTTTTAGAATTTGGAGGAGGGTTAATGTAATGTAAACACCAGTAACATCTCAAAGACAAAAAAATGCCTGTATGGTTCTAATTTTAAGTACATGAGGTCATTGGTTAAGCATTTGAGTACTGTGTGCGGGTTGGACCTAAGCGGGTACATGCACCGCAGTTTTGCTGATCCCGTTTCAGCTTCAAAGGGGATAAAGAAGGCTGGCTCAGGCACACCAATGATTTAGACAGACGCTGACACAGGGGCTTGGGAGCCTGCAGAATAGCTGTGACTTGCGGACTCGGAGCTGTGCCGGAGGCGAGTACAGCCGCCCCACAGCCCTTTGCCCCACGGCCGACCCCTGGTAACGGGAGAGCCTCCGCGGAGAGCCCCTCGCCAAGCTGCACCGGACCTCAGCACTCCCATGGGCACGGCCCCGCACCCCTCACGCTGTGGACTCCGCAGGCGCCCGAGCCGCGAGCCCCGCTGGCCTTCTCCCCAGGCACCGTATCGCCCCGTTCCCTCTTTCTCCCTCACGAAGCAGCACACCTGCTCCGGCCCGATCAGCCCCGACCCCGGCTGCGCCCGGCGCGGCGTCACCCCCCACGGCTGCCGCGGCCGGAGGGACGCTGGCGCCGACAGAAGCCACCCTCCCGCCCCCGTTTGCCGCGCCCGCCAGCGCAGCCCGACGCTTCCTGCGGCACGGGGCGGCGGAGCCTGGCCGGCGGGGCCGGGCCCAGCGCGGCGGGGCGGGGGCAGGGAGGACAAGGGGAGGGGAAAGACGGGGCAGAGAGCGTGGGGCAGCGGCGGCAGGAGGAGGAGTTGGTGTCGCTGCCGGATGCTGCGAGGAGGTGTCGTGGCCCCCCTGCGCTGCCGGCCGCTCACCTGAGCGGGCAGGAGGAGGAGGAGCCGGCGGGGAACTGCCTCGCACGGAGCACTGAGGGGAGATCCGTCCCTGTCCGCCCGGGTCCTACGGCCCCCCTGAGGGAAGAGCCCCTGGGGACACCGCCGCTGACAGGAGGGGCGGCCCCACTCCCGCCTCCCCGGGGAGCCGCCGCCGAGCCCACTCCCGCCCGTCTCCACTCAGACGCGGACGAGCGAGCGGTGATCGCCCCACGCCGCCTTTCCCTGGTGCGGAGCCCGCAGCTCTCCTGCCACCGGGACGGAGGTGTCCTGTGCGTCCCGCCGGCATGGGGCAGGGCGGGCAGAGCCCTCCGGTCCAGCCGGGACACCGCTCCCCTCCCCTGAGAGCAGGGGCGCTCCCGCGGCCGGCAGCAGCTGCCCTGGGGGTGTGGCGGCGGCCCGACTCGCCCCGCCCCGGCTCCTCCCCGTCGGGGTCCTCACCGTCCTCTGCGCCTGCCCCCGCCGCTCTGGGCTGGGAAGGGGGAATGGCGCTGGGCTTCTCCTGAGGTGCTGGGCCGCAGCGGGCAGCGTGGGCGCCGAAATGGAGGAGGACCCAGAACTGGAGAGGTGAGGGGCGAGCGGCGGCGGTGAGGGCGGCTGAGCGGCTGCCGGAGCTCGCGGCCCCGTCGGGATTTCTCCCCCGAGCAGGGCCCGGCGTCATCTTCTGCCCTGCAGGGCCCAGGCAGCGGTGGTCTGGAGCGGGCCCCCCACCCCGCGGGGTGGGACGCGGGCTGCGGGGCGCTGCGCTCCTTACCGGTGTGCTCCGAGGTGGCTGCGGCCTTGGGACAGCCCCTCCCGGTATCCGGCCCTTGCTGTCTGGGCGGGAGGCGGCTGGTGGTCCACGGCGGGGGGAGACCTTGAGTTCGGCTTTGCTCTGACCGACATCGCCGCGGCCCCTGGGTAACAGTGGGTGCGCGCCAAGGGCTGAGCCCCGGGAGTCGGGCTGCTCCGAGACCTCGCGACAAACCCTTAGAGGCCTCGCTGAGGGAGCTGCAGTAGGTAATTAACCAAATCTTCGTGCATCATGAGGAAATCCATTACAAGAAACAACTGTTCTTGTGAGGCGTGCAGGTACCATTTAGAAACAAGCTTTAGAAGGCTTAGCTGGCTCTTCTTTCATCAGTTATCATTTTGTGATACTTGGTGAAATAAATAAAACCCAAACTTTGTTTTCTTACAAATTTCAAGGTTCATTGCTGGAGATCTGGCAGTTGACTGGCTGTTAAAATTGTTCTGTTCCTCCTACGGAATAATATAAAATATCTGGCAGTTATTTTGTGGAAAATAATAAAATTGCTTTCTGCTTTGTGTTTTGTTGGGATGAGTGGATGCACCTCTCTGTGCATACTGAGTTACTGTGGTCCCAAGCAAACGCTTATGATTTAAATGTAGATTTCTGTATTTGGATGCTCAGTCGCAGTAGGCTTCTTACTTTTGCTTTAAGGAATAGACTTTAGGTGTTTGTATCACAAACTTTGGACTAATAATCCTATTTGTATTTACTGGGAATTTTTTTTTTTTTAAGTGCTTATTTGTAACTGCAGTTTTATAATGGATGTTTAAAAAAAACCCATTGCTGTGACTTGATGACCAGAAGCTTTCTGACTGATCTCCTCATGGGTCTCTCCCTTTGCTTTAAAGAAACCATGTTTGAGAGTGCTTATAGAAAATAACTTCTCTCTGTTTATATCTGTTAAATATTTTAAATGTACCAAAAGTGATCCCACTGCCGTGGTGGAAGGCCTAGAGTGCATAATGCTTTCTAAGAGGCCTTTAATTCTTAGTAAGCTTCTTCTGCTCTCAGGTCATCACTTTAATAATTAAAGCTTCTTTCTTTGTATGCATGAGTGTTATTTTTACTAGTGGCATTCCACGTTTAAGCCTTTTTCATTCGTAGTAAGTTGAAACCGTGTCACTGTTCTTCCACTCTGCCTGTCTTCTGGCTGCTGTGGCTGTGCTTGGGACTTGGGGTCCCCCAGGCAGTTCACGTATAGTCAGTCAGTCACTGTCTGTAGCTGCCTGCTCCAGACTTGTTCTGATGCTCTCCTTCCCAAGAACCAGATTCAAAGTTTTATCCAGCCTCATAGTGTCATTTGGAATTGGGATTTGCTATTCCTTTGCTGTGGTGTTACAGTAGATAGTGATGATGAAGCTCAGGATTACTTATCACGTGGTACACAGTAGCGTTTAGCTGTCCAGTGTCTTCAGTCCATGCTACCATCCACTTCTGTTTGCATTTAATCATCTCTGAACACATTATAAGTACAATACTTGATGATTATCACTTTTGGGGCTGGATCCTCCTATCATGGGATAGGGCTTTGGGCAATCTAGTCCAGTGGAAGATGTCCCTGCCCATGGCAAGGCGTTTGGAGCTAGGTGGTCTTTAAGGTCCCTTCCAACCCAAACCATTCTATGATCAGTTACGTTTTCTACCATCAGCTTTTCGTAACAGCTCACTTTGCTAGTAGCACCCTGAATTCAGCTTGTGCTGTATGCATATAGATGTCATGCTTGGGTATTTCTTACTCCAAATATGCTTCCCTATACAGCCTTCAAGAGCTTAATACAGACCTTTTTATCCTATGGTTTTACAGGCGTTACTCCTTAGTTTTATATTCAGTGACCTCTTGACTGTACTCTCCTGTGAGTAGTACAGTGATGGTAGTTAAGGTTTATAATTTTTAGGCTTTTGATAATATGTTTTTTGCATACAAATAATGGCATTTCTCCAGCCACAGTGTTAGCTATTTAGGAATATTTGGAGTGCTTAAAAAATGGGTTTATTTGGAATATTTTCAGTAGTCTGTCTCTGAATTCATGCTTGTCTTGCATGCACAGGTCTTAAATAACAGATGTATGGGGTTTATTTAATTTACCATAGCGGAAAAAGAAGTATAACTTTTTTTGTGCATGTTTTTTCAGGTCTGAAGCAGATTTTGTGCCCCAGTGTTCCAAATAGTGATCTGTTAAGACAAATAAGTCCTATTTTTTTGTTCTTACCTAAGGAGAGGTCTCTTCATCTTCCTTGTTCTATTTTGGCCTTACTGACACATTTTCCTGTTGTTGCTTTTCAGTTTTGTTTTGTCTGACTCTTACTTGACCTTGTGTTTGATGTTTTTCTCACTTTAATAGGAAGTGATAGTTGCTACCAAAGCTGAATACTAACTCACAGGTTACCATGTGACTGTTGCATGCTCTGGATTTTAAAACTGTAAATGCTGTAAATAGCACAGGTGTGTAAAATAGTAATATTGCTACATTCTGCTGACTTGCTTCCTCTGCTCCATTTCACACAGTAACCTTTGCTGGGAGTATGAACTGATGTTTTTTCCTGTGAACATTCTGGTACACAGAGTCCTGAGATGCAGTGTGATTCTAAGAAAATTCTGGGCTAAATTCTGTTAATATGTAATTAATGGCAGTGTGAAGATAGGACCCCAGAATGAGCAGGGGGGAGAAAAAGTGTTATAGTCAGATACTAGGAACTGTTTCGTTTGCTTCCCCTGCAGGCAACTGCATGTCCTTTTCCTAGTTTATTTCAACTAAATATCCATTGAGATATTACAGAGGTAATAATTTATATCCCTATCTAAAAAAAAAAAACCCATAAAAATTCTTTCATCCCTTTCTTCTTCCTAAATTGTCATGGTGGTTCTGTGTGTTTGAAGCCAGCAAATATGTCATTTCTCTGTAGTTCAAAAGTAGCTTGGTTATACCATGTGTTTAAATCCTTCCGTAATCCATTCTGTCTTTCAAAAACTATAAATATTTCATAACCTTGGATACCATACTATATTAGAGGTGCCTACCAAGCTTGTTTGGAGCACCATTTACTTGGAGTTGTTTTCTAAGGAGGTGCTGTTCTGAATCACAAGGATTGCTTTAATTCTGTAACAAGAGGACTGTAGCTGAGAATCTGTAGTCTTAACATTTCTGCTGCACAGGCATCCCAATTACGCTTTTCAGCAAGCAAGCTTTGTACCTTGGAGACATGAATTGATCGTTCTTACTACTGTTTTTAACAGTTAAAATCAAAGTTTCAGGATTTGGTATGCCATTCTGTCTCATATTCGTAGCAAAAAAATAGTCTGCAAGTCAAAATCAGAGTCTGAAATGGAGTGGTATGTTCACTACTCAAGCTGGTCAGAATATCAGCACAGAAATGTGCTGCAAATAGCATTCATGGAACTGACAAATAGAATGTTTAAGTAGGTAGGAAACTTGATCAACAGAGAATGAGAACATTCACATGCCCAATGTGGTGTGTCTTTGCCCTTGAACAAATGGTAGCAAGTTTGTGGCATATTTGTCCATTTTTTTGTTTGTTTGTTTCATTCTTGCTGTTAATATTGTGGCTTAGTATTGTTGACAAGTGTATTCTTGACACACCTTTTCATCAGTTTTCTTAGTAAGTGTGAGCAGATAGGCCACATCAGCTCACAGGAGTTAATTATAGATAACACCAAGCTTCATTACCATTCCTATATTGTGAAAGGTGGTGTTTTCAGTCCTTTACTTGACTGCTGGTCTTGATATTAATGATTCTGATGTAATCAAGATACCAACATCACTTCTATTTCCAGTCCCATGCATGGTTGAAAAGAAGTGTAGTCAGCATACAACTACATTAAGGAAACTGATTAAAAAGCCCTGCTACTTTCCTTTCTGGGCTTGCAGCTTGCTGTCAGGACCTAGAGTGCCTCAGGAAGTAGGTTTAAGTGTGATTTTGGGGATTGCAGTAGCCAAACAGCCTGGCCTTTGAATTGAGTAATAATGATACAGACTGCAAGCGGTTACTAATGCTGTGAAGGTCTTTCATGAAAATGCTTAATAAATATGTCCCTTCTCTGACTTTGAGAGGTGTTGAATATGAAGGCTGCCCTCCTGCTCCAGGTCTGTGTACTTCCATAGCCAGTTGTGTGCTTTGAAGCAATTCCAGTAGATACATTTTCATTAGAGTTCTCATCAGGATCTTTAACGAGAAGATGGCATGGGTGGAGATGGCAGAGTTTGTTAGGCTATGTGCTGAAAGCTGTCGGGCACATCTACAGAGGAGGGGGACATTTTACAAAAGCATGTAGGGGCAGGACAAGGAGGAATGGCTTGAAACTGAAAGATGGTAGATTTATGTTAGGTATTCGGAAGAAGTTCCTTACTGTGAGGATGGTGAGGCACTGGCACAGGTTGCCCAGAGAAGCTGTGGCTGCCCCATCCCTGGCAGTGTTCAAGGCAAGGTTGGATGGGGCTTGGAGCAACCTGGTCTAGTGGAAGGTGTCCCTGCCTGTGGCAGGGGAGTTGCAACTAAGCAGTCTTTAAGAACCCTTCCAACTCAAACCATTCTGTGGTGACTAAAGAAAGACCATGGTGGATGGAGGATCCCAAATAATCCCCAGCCCTGAAATCTCCCAAGCCCATCCCAAGAGCCACCAGCCCATCAGAGGTCCATCTTCACAAGCCCAGGGGAGCACAGGGGCAGATGGGAACCCCCAGTAAGGACCAGGAGGAATGAATGTCTTCCTTGGGTCGCTCCCAGGACTGGCTCCAGGAGCCAGCCTCAGGTTCCAGGCATGACACCCATCAAGATGAGTCAATGCTGGGGTGCCTTTGGGTCTTAAGGGTGTTGCCGCCTAGGGTTGTGTGATGCATTATGGGATGTGTGAGAGCAGCGTTGTGAGATTGCCTGTGGCTTATTATGGGATGTGCAGGGGAGGAAAGGGATAGGTTCAGGTGACTTGTGGAGAAGCAACAGGGGAAAAATAAAGGAATAAGGGAATAATGAGGTCTGGTTGTGTGTAAATAGGCTGCTGATTCATTCACTTGTCTACAGTTTGCCTGCTGGGAGTAGATTTTCAGCCTTGCTACTGGTTGGACCTGGGCATGGAGCTGTGGCTGCCTGGCCTTTCAGCCCTCAGATCCAGCATGATACGTCTTCTGCTGGCAAAGTGGTCTATAATTACAAGCGTTGGGTGGTCTCTGTAATGACATGGTGTTTTCATTGCCTGTAACTGCATCAGACATGACTCATTATTACCAATTATTATTTTTTCAGTCTATTTGATATTTTGGGGAAAAAAAAAAATACTGTAGCTCTTCCCCCTGAATGAGGAATAGAAAATATCTCTGGGATTGCCTGACTTCAGAGCCTAAAACATTCTCCTCTTCTTTGGGCACATGCATTTGTGATGCAGGTTGTAAGGATTTATTTAACAGGAGCTTTGCCTATAACCTTAGATTATAGCGGAAAAAGTCTAATCCCTCAAAAATGTAGCTAGGTCTTGGGACCATGCTCTGGAAGATAAAAATACCACTGCTTTTACCTTTGTGTTACTGTAATTCTGCAGCTAAGCTTGGCTGCTCAAAAAGGATTGCCACAGCAAGTTTTAGGTAGTACTTGTTGTAAAACATGCCAGAATGATGATAGTGTTCTTAAATATGCCCCTGACCCTAATTTTCCCTCCTATCAGACCCATGGTCTTTGTGAAGCTGCATGCTGCATTCGCTTTGCTCATGCTGCCGCTCTTGCAGTTGAAACTGGCAGCCACAGAATTGTTTGTATTATAACCAAGCTGTAAAAATGAAGAGAACAAGGAATGCAGAATCCCAAGAGGCCTCTAAAAGCAAATGTAAAAACTTGTTTGCATAGCTTTTAAGCTTTTGGCTTGCTTGTGTAGAGGGTGTGAGTTCAGTGAGTGGAAACACATTCTTTCAAAGAGGATCTGAGCTCGGCTTTTTTCATTTGTCTGTGTAAGTCGAAAGGGCTTTGTAAAGGTGCAGTGAGTAAGAGTGATGCTGAAAGACCAATATTAGGAAATACTGTTTGATTACAAAGGAGGGTGTCGACTTACAAGGCTACTAAGATGGATGCCAAGTCAGTCTGATCTTTGATATAACCAGAGGAAAAAAAGGTCTTGTACTTAATGGCTTATAATTCCTTCCTAAGTTAAGAGAATTAGTGTCACCACATTAATTTATTGTGATGTTTCTCTAAAATCAAATCTTAGCTGTTTAAAAATGTATGTGTGCTTTATTAGTGCTTTGTAGCTCACGTGCTTTGGTTTGCAATTTTAATTATAAAATAATGACAGGTTTTATAATATTAATGAGAAGCTTTTTATCTCCTTCCTAGTCAGGTTTAGAATCATAGAATAGTTAGGGTTGGAAAAGACCTTAAGATTATCTAGTTCCAACACCCCTGCCCTGGGCAGGGGTACCTCCCACTAAACTCTGTCACTCTGTTCCTCAGAGCAGAATCACCAAGTTTGGTAACTGTGGAGGGTAAAAGTCAGACACTCTTTTTCCCCTTTCTTCCTTTTCACCTGACACTGCTGTTTGAAAGCTCAGGACAAG
The DNA here is from genome assembly GCA_024733675.1 of Psilopsiagon aymara. NCBI lineage: Eukaryota > Metazoa > Chordata > Aves > Psittaciformes > Psittacidae > Psilopsiagon > Psilopsiagon aymara. The sequence continues at coordinate 12,003 of JANRGW010042488.1, read as the reverse complement.
TTTTTATGAAGCCATGTGTTTCTGCTGTCATCACTATAAACGAGCTCAGGCTGCTCAGGTAGCAAATTCTGGGTCTGGAGAAAACTGAATTATGCCATAAATTCATGGAAGCCTGTGTATGTAACATCTCCCAAATTCCGGTGGTAGAGCCTTTGTTTCCTACCCTTTCTTTCTTGAGGAGTAGCTGACCCACACAGCCCACTGGCCTTACCTGGGAAGGCAGGAGTAGCTGGTGAGTCTGCTTATGCTGGACTTAGGATCTACATGCAGGAAACCCAGACACATTACAACTCACTGAGCAGGTACTTTGTTTCCACGAATAGCTGTGATGTGACTGGATATGCAACATGACCTCACAGTCTGATGTATGCTTAAAGAAGCCTTTGAGGTACCCCAAGCCCAGCTGCTACTGAGATCATACTAATAACCTTGCATAAGAGAGAGATTTCTATGAGGAACCTTTCACCAGTGTACCATTAATAGACTAGTGCACAGAGAAGCAATACTACAAGTTTCAGTGTGTTTCTCTACTATCATTTCTGCGGAAGCCTTGGAACACTTTCCTTTGCAAAGCCCTTCAATGCAAACTCTTAAAGGAAAAGGCTTGTGTTAAGTCCATAACAAACTGAAGGTTAGATCTAGACTGACAGGTGCAGCCTGCTGTGTAACCACATAGCACATTCTCTTTAGCTATTGAAGGAAATTCTGTACTGCTTATTTTCATTCCCTGTGATGCGCATGCAGTGTATGCATTTAAAGCTAAGACCTCTTGTGTTTTCTATGTAGACTTTAATAACCTAAATAGTAGTAAATCACCCTGTTAGATGCTTAGAGCCCAGCATTAACTTGTCAAATCTTCACATGAACCTGTGATACAAATTGCTTGCTTTTCTTCTCACACCTGTCTCTGCTGTTACATGACTCTTGACTTCTGTAGTCTCAATTTTGGCTTAACAATAAAATTGATTCTTGGCCTTTTCTTAATCTGTGGCAAAGCCCCAAGATCCTGCTGTACTGATAATACCATAACATGATGGGACATGACTTCCTTGAATATTGAGTTGAAGTCTGGCAGTTACATTTTTCCACAGTCTACACAGGCACTTGTACTATCAATATGACGACTGTGTTGCTCATGTAGTCTAAATGCCAGCAGCCATTCTGCCACAACATAGCAGGGAGAGCTAAACAATAAATACCCGCTTTACTACCTCCTACCTTCAGTTCCTCAAGCCTTCAGTCTTAATAACTAGGTATTATGGCCAAGTGCATAGCTTTACTTTCTGTCTTGCAGTTATTTTTGGTTGACATAAATAGTTGCTTACAGTTAACTAACCAAATTGCTAGTTTATGCATTCAATTTATATAATAAATGGCGCACATTATCCATTCATTGGTTTTCCCATTAACTTCAAGCGTGTACTGTAGAGCGGTTGAAATTAATTTGTAAAGAGAACTGAAAGACTGATACTGCAGGAGTTCTCTATCATTTGCATAATTTAGACTGATGACTTTATGTGAGCATAGTTACTTAATTGCTATGGTGCTAGCCTGGCCACTTTGGTTTAGAAAGTACTGAATGTAAAGGTTGGTTGGTTTTGGGTAGTGGTCATAATAATGGTCTCTTTTCTTAACTTTTACATGAAGCTAGTGCAGTTTGAGAGCTGGTACTTGCAGTGATTTTATTATCATCTGACTGCTTGCTGTTCTACTGGTGGTGGTAGACTATGCTCAAAATAGGTCTGCTGTGGTTGATAGACTTCAGGAGTAACCTATTTGAAGTGATAGCAGGGAAGAGCATTCCTAAAGTGAAGTGACAGAGACTTGCTTTTCAGTGTAGGACATCAGTTTTGTACGCTTTTATTTCTGCTCTTCAGTTAGTGTTGCAACCATTGTATTTGCTACAGTTTTAATTGCTTTTAATATGTTAGAACATTTCTTTTAATCTTGGTGCATAGGAATGTGAATTATCTTAATAAAAATCAAGATTATTTTGCTAGTCTCTTTGTTTCATTGAAATGAATTAAGAAATAGCTATCCCGTTTATTTTTTAAACGTTTTTTTTAAAAACCCTTAATACAATGAAAATAAGAGATGATCTTCTAGCAGAAAATTCACATAAGTGCATAAAGTGGCCAGTTCTTGTGTTGTGCAAACAGTAACTTTTTTCCTCCTCATGTTTAGGAAGGCTGTGGAAGAGTTACTTAAAGAGGCAAAACGTGGGAGAACCAGAGCTGAGACAATGGGAGCTATGGGTTGGTAAGTTCTGCCAAGAGGAAGTGAATGCTATGACCAATGCCAAAATAAGTCTTATATTTAACATGTGACAGAAGTCTCTTACCTTTAATGTGCTTCATGTTTGAATACTTTGTCTTCATCCAGGTATTAGTTTGTCTGGGCAAAAAAATGAATCCAAATAAGAAGGAAGTTCAAATAAATTCTGCCTGCATTAAATTGCTTGACTGAATATGTTGAAGTCAGAGAAACTGGGAATAGCTTCTATAATAGCATTTCCATATAATTGATGGAATTGTGTTGTTGAGATTGGAACCTTGTGAGTCTTGAAAATATCGAGTAGCTTCAGTGTGCATGCCCATACTGGCCACATGTTACTGGGTTACATTCTGTTTAAGTTAAGGGAATTTTAGCCTGAATTCACAGCCTAACAAAGAAATCTAAACCCTTAATACAATGAAAATGAAGAGACGATCTTCTAGCAGAAAATTCACATGTAACTTGCAGCAAAATATGAGCTCAAAGTATAGTCCAGTAACCCAGGGGCTAATTTGTATAGGCAGTTGGAAAAGAATCACAGTATTTAAATCTTAAGTGAAATTCAGTAGTAATTATTCGGTGCAGTAGTTCAGTTTTTACAGCCAGATTAACATGGAATGTAGTGCATGTAATTATAGTTAAAGAAGTAATAACATGCTGAGAAGGGTCATCCATCTTTAAGTAATGTGTATAACTTTGATAAAGAAACTATTAGATCTCGGGATGACCATGCAGGTAGTGCACCAGTTGGCTGTATTAACCGCATTTGTAGATACGGTTTGGCTTTCTCCACCAACCTGAGATAAGCCTGCACTGTTTATGAAGTTCTTAGCTGGTTTCTTGGTTACGTTTGTTTTAGTAGCTCTGAAGACATCAAAATAGTGTCCTGCTGAAAAAAAAAAAAAAAGTGAATCCTTTATGTTTTCTAAGCAAATTTGTGGGTTGTTTTTTTTTTTTGTGTGTATTTTACCCAGTATTTCTGCTAGTGTTTATATTCTTTATGTTAAAGTAGTTCAATTGGTTTAATTCCCGAGGGTCGCTATAGCTATACTGACACAGCATGCTTTTGCTGTCAGTTTTGCCAGATGGCCAGGTAAACCAATGCAGAGAATTAGCAGTGAAGTGTTGCATGCCTCCAGTTACTGTGAATTTGCAAGTTAATTCCAGGTATGGAGACTAAAGATTTCTGTTGGGAGATAGCCAAGTGTCCCTGTGCAACTGCGCTGGCCCTTGCGCAGTCTGGAATACCTGCCAGGACTGTGTATGGGCTTCTATTCCTGGCTACTTATTATTCCTTACCTGCAAGAGCAGTGGTTCTGCTCAGCTGGCTGTGATGATCAGCTTGGGGTAGCATGCAGTTTACTAAAGCCTGATGGTCAAGACCTGCTAGAAGAGGGGATAGATAAGGGTGACCTGTTCTTCAGAGCAGCTGCAGTTTCCACTAGAGTGAAATAATGTCTGGCTGTGCCAGGCTTGTGTGAAAGGTGGAGGAGAGGATAGTTAAGAAGGCTTCAGGCAGAGGAAGACTGTTAACGTAAGGGTTGGTGTGGTGATACCCTAAACTGAAACTGTTGAAGTCAGGATCCTTGCAACTGCAGAGGAACATAAGGATACCTATAGTGGGTGAAACAGAGGATCAATGTCTGCAGTGCCTTGACTCCATTGGTAGTCGATACCCCGTGCCTAGGAAATGCAGCAAGAGAAGACAGTAAAATAGCAGTACCTCAAGGTACAATCCCAGCTTTGGGCAGTCTGCAGGTCAGGATATCCTGCACTCACGTGGTGGGTTGTTTTTTTTTTCTTAAATGATGCTTCTCCAGGGACTTTTTTCTCCCTAAATTTGTCCTTAGAGTGGCAGTAATCCCCTTTGTCACAGATCTGCTGCCGTAGAATCTGGCATAGGCTAGTGTACAGCTGGTGTACGTGGCCATATGTCATCACCAGCTTGTCTAAAAGCATGGTCTTAACAGGTAAAACGCAAAACCTTCCTTCCTTGCCAAATTCAAAATGCTTACAGGTGTGTTTCGTGAGGACTTCTGGGATTTCCTCAGCCCTTTGCCAGAGGAGTCCTGAAGAAGATGCACAAACCCTGGAGACATCTAGTGTAAGGCCATCAGTCCTGCATTGATACTGGATAGTTGAAGCAACTCTGCCTATGAAGAAAAGATTTGTTCTGCCACCTGTCTTTGGGTAAGGAGAAGCAGAGGCTGCTACTGCTCATACTTCTCTGATTCCAGTTCATGTTGCTCTCCAGCACCTGTTGAATACTGGGAAATACATTTCTGGAGTCAGTGGCGTTTGACAGGAATTGGTTAAAGGGAGGTGTGCGGGGAGGTGGCATTCCTGGGGGGATCTATATTGTGCATGCCATTACAAAGGAGTAGTGTCTCCTGGTGGGTGCTGATGGCAGCAGAACCTTAGCAAGCCTCTGAACACTTTTGGGACTGCTTTCGGGTTCAAGGCACTGCTCTGTTGCCGTCCAGAGTGGTAAGTTCTTCATAGTTCAAGTGCACTGTTTGAAGAAGGTTCCCCAAGCACACCTAACTTTTTCCTGTGTCCTCATGTGAGATGGATAGTCAGCTGCTATTTAAGCCAAAACTACAAGCATCAAGCTAACAAGTATAGGAAAAATGTACCAAGCAGTCATCCTGTAGCCCACAGTCTCTGATACAAAGACTCAACCTTGAAATATGGGCCAGTGTTGCTAATATTTCTTCCAGTTTGGGATTGCTTTACTTTTTTCATTGTCTTACAAGTGCTGTGGATGACATGGGTAGGTGCTGCGACCTGTAGGGCTTAGATGTTAGTAGAAGAAAGGCTCGTCCCCAGCAGGGAGGTTGGTGGTGATAGCGGAAAAGAGCTTATGTGGGAGGGGAAGTTATCTGAGACTCTCTGGCCATGGAGCATCTGTCAGTATTAAAACCTGAGTTGCTTAAGAATCTTGTCTCTGTCCACAATGCTCTCAAGGCTGCTCAGAGTATCTAGATCCTTGGCAAATTAATCCAGGAAATACTGGGTATTCACATTTGTAGGTTTTGCATTATTGGCTCTTGAGTGTTAACTTTTCCTTGGGTGTCATAAATATTCTTATTCTCAGCACTGCAGTATTCCTAGTTCCTGCAGTGCTCCTTTTGTATGTGCTCTGTGGCCATAGTGATTCTTGTGAGATGTCTCCTACATCCTTATGGTATCTGAATGATGTAGATTCTACTGCTGATGTGTCTGGGTCAAGCATTAGCAGAACTGATCACAGACACGAAAAGGTGTAAGAGAAGGGGATGGGAGGATTTTCTTCTGAAGATGTCTTCATGCCAGAAACGTTGAGCAAAAGAGAGCAGAATCTGTGGTTGAATCTCAGTGATACTGCTGTGATGCTAGAACTTCTGGGAAGAGAAAAGACATCAAAACAACTGTCTGGAAGTTAGCATTTGAAGGGCCAGCTGGATCCAGGGTGGGAAGCTGTGGACAAATAGTGTAAAAACACTTGAAATTATTAGGTAGATTTATCAAATAGTATTGGACGCAGATGGAATAAAGCTATAGGATATTTGGGGGTTTCTATTTTGTTTCTGGGTAAAATCAAGCTAAAAGCTCATCTTTCCTTAAGTGGTTTTGTTGGTCCTATCTACATAATTCATAAGCTTTCTTATAGCGGTGGAGTTAGGTCCTGTTTTAAGGAGTTGTTCTGCTTTAATTGAAAAAGGCAGTTGAAATGCCACAAAAGCTACTGCTTGGGAAAGTTCTAGAGGCTTTTTTAATTGTTGTTTCTCCTGTAGGTCTGGCCTCAAAGATGCTGGTAGCAAGTAAGCGAAGGCTGAACTGAATACAGTCTTCTTGGCTTACTTGAAAAGCTTACCTAAAATAGCATACGGAAAACAGGATGTTTTGGGATGGTTTGTTCTCCTGTCCATTGTAAGAGCAGATGAAATTACAAACAGAAGATAAAGTGTGGAGGCGTTGAATTATTTTTAACTCTATTTCATGTAAGGCAATCCTGAAATTCCTTTCATTCCTATAGATAGCTTTCTTTTCAATACCAAATCTGTTACAGGTACTGCAGAATACTTAATCTTGGTGATTTGGCTGAAGTGTTTAAGGGCACTGGAACTGCAAAATGCTGTAGTGCATCTTGTCTTTGAATGAGTGTTGTGTGACTGTGCAGAAACACTGCTGTGTGATTCCTCTATATCTCTTTCATTTGAATGTAAAGAGGAAGAGAGGAAACAGGGTGCAGACAGCAATTGAAACTAAATGCGTTAAAATCTTGTGATTGGAGTGCAGGTTCCCATCCGAAATCCTGCCAGCTGTATCTAGCTACTAAGACCAGAAAAGCTTGCAGTGTCCTCCCAGGCTTCCTATTTATGAGATCCTTGTGAAAGGATAACAGCCGGATAGGTTGGTTTGCCAAAAAAAATCCTAGCTGCCTGGATTTTTTTTCTTTTGCCTTCAGTCACTGCATCTTCCCTAGAAAGATGTGATTTACTGTGTCTGCTGAGACTAGCTGTGCAACACCTGTCTGATATGTCCAGTTACTCAGCAGAGAAAAAGGCTGGCCCATGGCATTCTGGTTTCTTAAATGATGTCGGCATGTTTCACTGTTATACGTTCACTGCATAGTGCACTTCTGTGCTGAACTGCAATGGTATACTTGATGACAGGTTTTGCCTGGAAATTCTCTGTTACTGCACAGAAGTCGGTTTAAAATATCAAAAGTACAGTTATGATTTGACCTATGTTGGCAATAATTAATTTAATCTTTTTTTTTCTCGCTCAAAATGTAGTGTTGGCTCTGTCATTGCACAGTGGGGAGATTTTGGGGTACGTTGGACTTACCTGTAGAGGGGGGCAAGGCTCTGTGGGTGAGAATACCTTGGTTTAGCTTCTTGGAGCATCCATTGTAACAGATGAACCCTTATACTGATTGAATACAGTGCTACAGAACTGGAGTCCGTTTTGTAGACCAGACTGCTCAAGAACTGCAGGTTGCATGCTTGCTTTGGTCACTGCTGCAGCCCTGCTTGAGGCACGCTTCAGTTTGGAACTTTAATGGGGGTTTTTTTTAACATGCTTGGGGATTTTTTGTTTGATAAAAGCTTTTAAAATCTGATCTGTGGCCCTGTTTACTAAGGTAGCACCTTACCTAGGCTCAGCTTGCCTCCCAGCCCTTCAAAATTTACATTGAGGGCAAAGCTGTCATTGAATTGAGTGTTGCAGGATCAGACCTACAGGAAGCCAAAGGCTTGTCTTCAGGGAAGTCGGTTATCTCACTATTAGAAGTACTCTAAAAGATATCAGTGGATTAATACAGTTCGCTTTTAATCTTCACAGATCCGTGTAACCATGGGTATATGTAAACATTATGGGCTTTTGTGCATGTGTAATGTAGCATGTGCTATTTATCTTATTTCTTTTCAGAGTTAAAGGCAGAATTTGCTTCGTTAAAGTCTGAGGTCACTGAAATCAAGGATTAATAATTCTCTTCAGTGCCATAACTTACTGCTGCTCTGCGAAAGCTCAGTGGCTCGCTTTTGTCACTGTAGGATGGTGAACTAATGGCAACTCTTAGCTGATGCTGAAGCCCTGCATTTCTCATCAGCTTTCATTCTTAATGTAGCTTGAACAGCACTCATAGTGCCAGAAAGAAATAAATACTTCAGCAAGGTGAATTTATTTAGGGCAGATTGTCTCATTCTGGTGCTATGTATTTACTGCTTAATCAATGCATTAGCTCTTAAGAAGACACAAGAGGAAGGAGACAAATGTGAAATAGCTTTTGCCTGTGTACAGCCTAGATAAACCTTCCCATGTTTTGTAGGAAACATTGAGGTACAGCAGTTTAGTGCTGGCATAAGACATACGGAGGACTTAAATGTTGGCTGTGTTGTGGCATGTCTTGAGTGTAACATGTGCCGTGGCATGTTTGGCACCATGTTCATAGGTAATACAGCTTGAAGTAGAAACCCTATTCTACTGATATATGTTAGTCTTGTATTTTTACTCCGTAATACAGTTAATGGATAAATACTGTCTCCCTAATTTCAAAACAGCTGTTCTAGATGTGGATCTAAAATTCTTTAAGAACTTTTTTTTTTTTTTTTTGCTAGGATTGGAGCAAACCAGTGTAGATTTGTATGCAGAAAGCTTAGAAGGCTCTAAAACTAGCTGTGCTGTGGAAATGTGTCATGACATACCTAGTGGAAATAAGACTGTGTGGCTGTTCAATCTGTACTTCTAAAATTACTCTCATGATTGCTCTTGTCCTAAATCCTTAAAGAACTTATCAGTAATACTTAGTAGGCAGACCTGAAGCAAAACACCATTGTAAATGCCATGTCCAGTTCGAAGTCATGAAGTATGTGAAATAATCAGATGCGATCTTTGTTACACTTTTCGTGTGATTCTGATACCTCTGGTTATTCAGAGCTGTCAAAGGTTTTCAAATGGACAGGTGTAGTTTCTACACTGAAACAAATATTCAGGTAGAATAGGTGGTCCTGACATTGTGGTGTTAGGATTCATTGACTCCATAGTGGATCTAGTAAGTGGCACTGTGATCTCCAACAGCTCTGCTTTTTTAGAGTAATTGATAACTTCGCCAAAACTCAAAATGTTGTGAAGACAAACACCATGGTGCCTCCTACCAAAAATAAAGTCTTCAGAGTGATTTCTGCTGACTGCAGGAATATCCTCAAACTTGTTTTTTCTCATTCCATTCTTTAAGATCTTATGAATTTGGACTGCAGCTGATACCACAAGATAAATGAAATGTACAATACTTGTTTACTAGAAATAGAAGATAAACTATGTGCAAAAGTGATAAGCTGTAAGAGGAGAAAGTCAGAATCAGCGGGAAAGAGTTGGATAAGTATTTTTTCTGTTTAAGAAAAAGAAATAAAATGTTTGGCGGTTGCCAGATACAAGTTAAAATTGGTATGCCTTGTGTATGTTTTGTCACTACAGCTGTTTGAGTTCTTAATGCAAGAATATATCTTAATTTCTGACTATCTCAATTTGTTACATAATGCTGACTTTAGTAGATTATCATCTTATAAACTATTCCAGTTTGACTTAGAATATGATACTAAGTATTTGATTCCTGAATATCTATGTTAAGCACCATCAACCTTAAAATATATTGCCATCCTCTGCTTCCCCATGCACACGCTACCCTGTGAAATCATATGGATTTCACTGTGTTGAAGTAGAATAATTTTCATCCTATAAAGGGTGAGATAAAAGGAGAATGGAGACTACCTTGAGCATATGTTTCTGTACTGAGAGTTTACACTAGGTGGCATGCAAGGAAAGCCAGAAGCACAAACCTGTCTTAAAAATATTTGAAGTTAAAATTTCAGACTTGTTTCATGGTGGTTTTATCTTGTCTTTTGATGACTTTTAAATGTCTTTACAGGTTGAAATGTCCTCTTGCTGGTACAAATAAAAGATTTCTTATTAATACCATCAAAAACACATTACCGTCTCAAAAAGACCAAGACCAAGAACGTGAGCAAAAGGAAGACAATAAAGAGCCTGAGCCGAACAAAAGCAGGAGAGAAGAGAAACCAAAGAAACGCAGAATTCACCCATACACACCCAGCTTTCAGTCCAGAAGGAGAGTCAGCTACTCTCCCCCAAGGCACCAAAGCAGGAGCCAACACACAAAGGATAAGCATGAAAAGCGATCAAGCAAGCGATGAGGAGAGTAATAAATATGTGTTGTTGTAAGCTCGAAATATTGTTAAGTGTTGGGTGCTGGACTGCAGGGATGTCTCAGTTTTTCAGGAAAAGATACTGTTCAAAACTGAATTTTGAACCAGGATGCTTGTGTGAGAAGTAACCTTGAGGTAGCTTTAGAAAACATTTCCGTGAGGTCTCTAAGAGAAAAGCAAAATGCAGCATTAATCTTCAGTTGTTTTAGAACAGACATTCCTTTCCCTTTGCTTCATTCCTCTTTCCCCTTCTGGCGAAGCTTAGAGTCTTGGTGATGGAGCGTTGTACATGTGTCACTGATAAAATTCAGTCATGTCACCCTTTGGAAAAAAAAAATAATTAAGCAAAGATCTATTTATTGTGTAAAGCTGGCAGAACTTCTTTGCAGCTAACCAATAAAGAAGTTTTGCCTGTTTGAGTTAGTTTTACAGAATCTAGAGGGAGGAAAAGTTGGTCAGTGCCTGGCCAAGCACATGGATTTTTGTATAGAACATAATAGTTAAAAAGAACAAATTTAAAATGGGCAATGCTTGTTTTCCTTTCCAGAAGGAGCTACCAAGAAATACTGATTTGCTTATTATTGTATATTCACAAGCCTATCAAAGATACTAAACATGACCAGTAAAAAGCCATAACTGCAATAATTGTCTCTGTTTAGACTTCCCTCTGTAAGGAAATAGTTTGAACAGTCTGTTGTCATGGTGCTTTCAAAACAAACCTTGAAGTCAAAATTATCATGTTCTCTGTCCACTGCTAGAAGTTTCCAAGTAAATGTGTGATACTAGAAGTGCAGAGGTGATACTTAAAAACAGTCAAATGCTCACTTTCCAGGCCTGTGTGACAATTCTGTAGTGGTACAATTCTTAAACTTGTGACTTGGAGCACATATAATAGACATCAGCCTATTCTACGTGTCACTTCTATTTGTGTTCTAGTAACAAAATTCTGTGTGAAATATTTTGTATTTCAGTATTCTCAAAAGTAGGTGTTTTGAACATAGGTTTCCGGATTTAAGTGTATGGACAATAAAGTGAAAATGTTCATTCAAAGTGCTTTGTGGAATTATTTTTACTGGGGTTCTTCACTGAAATTGGCCTCCTCTAACGGAAAGGAGGACCAGCGCTTTGTGGTCCTTCAGTGTTGTGTCAGGGCAAGAGTGCCACCTATAGGCTTGTCTCTTCTTGTTGTACTTAACTGTTTCTTGGAAAGATCACCTTAGCCAGGAGGTGGGGAGGCCAAGACGGGGATCTCTGGGGCTGGATTCTGATGCATGAGCTGGGAATTACTGTTCTGAGTAAAGGGAAGGTAATTGAAGTGGTGCTGAGCCCACTAGTGGCTGCCAGGGTCACGATATCCAATAAAGTGGGGTATTGCTACAGTTCCACTGAGGAGTTGTGGACAGTTTCTCTGTTTCCCTGCAGGAGCTATAGCACTAAAGTGGAAGTACAAGCTGTTCAGAAATTTCAGAAGACTTAACTGTGATCCATGAAAAAAATAGTATTTTGGAGATGTAGGAATATCTTTGCTTTAAATAAACAGATATTGTTTGTAGTCCTTAGTTTCCTGGACACTGTTTGTGTTCTTAATAATGGTTTTTTGAACAACGGTGCCTATAATACTGGCTGGACTCTTCTGCAATGACAGGATAGATGTGGCTTTGCAGCAGAGTTCATCCCACCACTGGTAAGCATCAGGGCAGGAAGTGTTCCACAGAACAAATCCCCATGGATTCTTGCTGGTTTGGCTTGTGGTGATAATAAAATTCCCTGAGCCACTCAGGCCTTCAAATACCCCTCTAGCGTAAGTGCTCCTGTTGGTTCTACATTGATATGATTTGACCCGGGGAACTACAGAGCAGTCAGCCTCACCTCTGTGCCTGGCAAATCTTGGAGCAGATTCTCCCAGAAGGCATGCTGAGGCACATGAAGAACAAGGAGCTTGGTGACAGCCAGCATGGCTTCACAAAGAGAAATCCTGCCTGACCAATCTGGTGGCCTTCTATGATGGGGCTATGGAACT
>JANRGW010042487.1:8896-19015 GCA_024733675.1 Psilopsiagon aymara | reverse complement strand
TGGGCTGATGCCAACCTGATGAAGTCTAACCATGCCAAGTGCAAGGTCCTACACCTGGGTCAGAGCAATCCCAGGCATAGCTACAGAGAAGAGATTGAGAGCAGCCCTATGGAGAAGGACTTGGGGGTGTTGGTCTATGAGAAAATGAACATGAGCCAGCAGTGTGTGCTTGCAGCCAAGAAAGCCAACCGTATCCTGGGTTGCATCAAAAGGAGCATGACCAGCAGATGGAAGGTGATGATCCTGCCCCTCTACTCTGCTCTTGTGAGACCTCACATGGAGTATTGTGGACAGTTCTGGTGTCTTCAACATAAAAAGGACATGGAACTGTTGGAACAAGTCCAGAGGAGGGCCACAAGGATGGTCAGGGAACTGGAGCACTTCCCTTATGAAGACAGGCTGGGGAAGTTGGGGCTGTTCAGCCTGGAGAAGAGAAGTCTGTGTGAAACCTCATAGCAGCCTTCCAGTATCTGAAGGGGGGCTATAGGGATGCTGGGGAGGGACACGTCATTAGGGACTGTAGTGATAGGACAAGGGGTAAAGGGTTCAAACTTAAACAGGGGAAGTTGAGATTGGATATCAGGAGGAAATTCTTTACTGTAAGGGTGGTGAGGCACTGGAATGGGTTGCCCAGGGAAGTTGTGAGTGCTCCATCCCTGGCAGTGTTCAAGGCCAGGTTGGACATAGCCTTGGGTGGCATGGTTTAGTGTGAGGTGTCCCTGCCCATGGGAGGGGGGGTTGGAACTACGTGATCTTAAGGTCCTTTCCAACCCTAAGTATTCTACAATTCTTTGATGTCTTAGCTGTTGCTGATCAGTGCTTACACAGTCAAGGCCTTTTCCACTTCTCAGCAAGTAGGCTGGGGATGCACAAGTTGTTGGGAGGGGAAACAGCTAGGACAGCTAATTCCAGCTGACCAAAGGGATATTCATAATCATAGAAGGGTTAGGGTTGGAAAGGACCTTAAGATCATCTATCACATAGCGTCATGCTCAGCAAAGCTCAGTAAAGCTGAGGGAAGGAGAAAGAAGGAGGGACATTCTGAGTGATGGCATTTGTCTTACTATATAACCATGACCATGATGGAGCCCTGCTTTCCTGGAGATGGTTGAACACCTGCCTGATCATGGGAAGTGGTGAATGAATTCCTTCTTTTGCTTTGCATGTGCATGCTGCTTTTTCTTTATCTATTTTTCTGTCATTATCTCAACCCACAAGTTTTCTCACTTTTACCCTTTCAATTCTCTCCAACATCACACTGGGGGTACGTGAGCAAGAAGCTGTGTGTGGCTCAGCTACCTATTGACATTAACCCACAACAGTTACCCATATCTGACAAGCAAATGACCCTTGGAAAGATTACAGATCACTATTCAGATACATAACAAGGCTTCAGAGAATACTGATACCAACTCTTACAGTCACCTACATAAGAAATTAAAAAAGTGATATCAAAGGAACATTTATTCACAGTGAAACATGCCATGCAATTCACCCTCTTGATACAATTGATGTCATTAGAATTTATGGCATATGTCAGTCTCCTAACTTAGGAACATCTTCACCCATTTAAAAGAATTTCAAAATTAATTTAACATTATCACAGAACTAAAATTACTTTGTAGCAAGTGCTCTTGTTTTGAATATGTTTGCTATGTGCAGGCCTAATAAAAAGGATATTTGTATATTTGGTGCTTAAAAACTAGCATTTTTACAAGTCCTGAAGTAAATTATGAGTTACATCAACTAATTTTATGAACATAAAAATGTTCATAAAAATTATTACATTATGTATTTAAAAAATCTGTAATTAAGAAACATGATTGTATTAGCTTGAGGACTACAAAAAACAGACATTGAAAACAAAAAAATGTAGCACATGGAAAATGAAGACTGGAATTTTGTGTATCAATGACTACAAATTCAAAACTGGAGAAACAGAAGGACAAAAGATAAAATATTTTACTATTAATTTTGTAAGACATACACAAATATAGTCTAATGGTAAATGGTAAAACTGTCAACAGCAACACAAAATGCATAGAAGTATGTAATAAACATAGCTCATCAGCCTTTGGGAAAAATGTGGTGGTACATGTATTATGTAGAATAAGAATCATCTTTCACTTCATGAGTAATTTTGGAAGATACTGCATTTCCTTAATCTTAATAAAGTTTAAAAATTGTGGCTCAGATATTTTTTACCTGAGAAGTTCAAGAAAGCTTGTCATGGATTTTTCTGGATCATTAACACAGATTTTTAACAAGCCTTAGACCTTTATGAGATACTTAGTTCACGTGAGACTGGGCATTCAAATTAAAAATAAATGTAAAATTTTAACACAGTAAATGCAGTGGTTGAACCCAATATTCAGAGCATTTTGAATTTTCAAGTGCCAATTTCAGTTAGAGTCAATTATTGTATTTAATTTGGAAAAAAGGTACTAGAAAATGTTAAGTCACTCTCTAACTCCATCTCTGCTGCTTACATTATGAAAACCTTAAAACCATGTGAGAAAATAAATTTTGATTTTATATTCGAAGTCTGAAAGTGTAAAATCCAAAGCCTTACATTAAGGATTAAAATAATAATAATAATAAAGTAATTCAGTGTTGTGTTACATTTCATGGTCTATGAGCAAAAGTTTCCATGAAAAGTAGAAAACATGACATGTTTACAATTCTCTAAGGAGAATTTTCAATGGAAAAGCATTTACGCAGTCACATTAAGCAACATCTGCTGATAATCATCTCAGAGAGGTTTTAATAATAGCTTTAATAATACCTTACTTACAGTAGAAGACGGGTAATCACATTGCAGGATCTCTGACTTTACTTATCTTTGCAATCATGAGCTTCTAGTGATAAGGCTGGCTTTGACTATGGCATATTACAGCTGTTAGTGATTGAGGCAGCTGCTTGTCGCCCTTAACAACGGCCTAAGCTGACAGCTATTTGCTTTAATATGAAGCTGTCTTTGTGATACAAAGTTATTTTCTGTCCACTTTTCTGTTAGACCTGCTCATCTGATTGATTTTTACACCGTTGCACTGTTATCCTCTGTGCTCACTGCTGCTCTACTTCCAAATTCATTGAACACTCTGAAGGTCCATCACCTACTACCTGCTCAGTCTCCTAGCTTTGCTTGGGTAGCAGGAAGATTTCATGCTTGTGCTACAAGCAATATGATCTATGAATGCAAGTTATCCACATATTTTGTATCTATGTCAGCATGACTACCATGTTCTGAGCTCAAAGCTACAGATGTACTTATGGTTGGAGTAGAAAAGGAACAGCTTCCCCACAGAATGAAATTTTGAAACTTATTCTTTTGCACAAGAATGTAAAAAGACTACTTGTTTTAAAAATAGATCCTCGTTTATCCTAGGATCGCTAGTAACCAAATCAATAAGGTAGTTCTGAGATATGTGAGAAATGATGCTTTGTCCAGTTCTGTAAGATACAGGGAAGGATTTCAACATCAGTGATTGTCTCAACCACGGGATCAGTAACTATTTTATGTCTAGGTTTGTAATATTTACTCCTGAACCTGTTCTGGCTTTCATTCACTGGTTTGAGGAAGCTTGATAAAAAGAATGAAATTGAAATACAAGTCAACAGCAACAGATGCTAGTTGGTATGCAATAGGATAAAAGTGGGAATTTGAAAAGCTGAGAGAGAATATTGAGAATCTTATTAGTTCGTTTCTCCATCTCAGATGCTTTTGTGGCCATTAGCTCTAGAAATGCGCAACCCCGAATGTGCTGGTACTACAGTATTTCTGAAGATATTTATTCAAAGCACCACCATATTGCATGTGGCTGCAGCTGTAAAATTTCACTCTGGATTTTTTGTTGTAGTTAAGTCTTTCACTTAAACTTGATTACAAGCCATTTCTGAGATGCCAATCAAAAGGCAACATGCCTACAGGATTAAAACACGTAATAGCTGTGAAAATAAGAATGAAGGACTATTTTTTTATTATATCATTAGTTGGCTCTGTAACCTTTTACTACATTGTCTTCCTTCCTTCCTGAGCTGTCATACTCTCAGTATTTAGATATGGCCCTATCCACATCTTTTTTCTGAATACTCTAATTTCTGTTCCACAAGAACGTCTACATACACATATTCAAATGGAGAAAGTTGGAAATACATGAACAAAAATGCATTGTAAGACCATATAGTTGAGTACTGTGGCATATATAGCCACCTTCACTCTTTAAAGTAACTTCAGTAGATGTTAAAGTATTATATCTAAAACTAGCTCAGTATCTGTTATGACAGTAACTGAAATTCCTGTTGAAAATTATCAACAAGACTAGCAGCAATCCATCTGTCTTGTGCACTTCTATCTTCCAAAATCAGATCCAGTATGAAATGTGGAGAGGGAAGAGAAGTGGATAAAAGAAAGTGTGGAGACTACCACCATTAAATGTAATATGTACATTGTGCCATGTTTAACACAACACTTAAGACAACTGGAATTATAAGAGACCAAAGAATAAAGCAGCAACAAGTGGACAAAAACTAGTTATGACTCAGACATCCTGTAATTAAAAAATGTTAGGCAAGGTACTTCATGTCTTCACCTCTAGTTCCTTTCTACTGCATATCTACTTCTTTCAGTTTTGGATCTTAACAGGAACAGCCACATACCACAGCTCTGTATAACAAACAGAATAGAGATACTGCAGTTTAATCCCACTGCTCTCATTAGTCTTTTTGCTAAGAATTAAAAAAAAAACAACAAAAAACAAAAAAAACCACATGCTTGAATTCTGTTCAAACCGTCTGCTACTATGGCAATAGAAAATTGTCTTGGTAAGAAAACGCTACACTGTAGCTACTAGTATTTCAGCCAAACTTCAGTCTGTAGCAGTATAGATTTTGGAAGAACTTCATCCCATGACCTGAGAGCTGTTCAGTACGTCATGTGAGACAATTAATATTCGCAATACCCGCTCAGTTAAAATCCAGAAGAAGATGAAGAAGTTTGTCACTTTAAAGGAAGCACTTGGTGTCTTTGCATTGTTAGGTCTTAGAGCAAGAAACAGCTCTTGTTTCCTTCTTGTAAAAGCAGCGTACATGTTAAGGATACACAATTAGTACTATTGATGACTATAAAACAAAAGCTTAGTCCAATTTAGAAAATAGCTTATTCTTGGTTATGGTCAAGACGGAGCATCTTTGGAATGTGTGGAACAAGTGGTTGAAGTAATTTAATGAGCCATAAAGTAGCAGGAGTTAAATATTTCAATATTTTTTAAAAGGAAGCATTTTCTGATCATTCAGCAGAAAGAACTTGTGGCTTGCATTTGTACTTCAGACTAGACAAACTCAGTTTGCCTGCAACATCTAGGATGACCTTTTTTGTTTCTATTTAGGAAAATATATTGATTTGTACAGTGGCAAAACAAGAACAGACATCTGCCACATATTACTCAAACAATGCAGGACACAGAATTATTATGTCTGCATACAAAATACGAGGAGCAGTTACAAAAATGCTCTGAGTAGAAAGTATGAAATAATGGTAATTTATGGTTTGCAGGATTGTAAAGTGGAAAATAAGTTTTCACACATATTTAACCTATTGTTTTAAAAGAAAGAAGGTTTTACCAAGGCATCAAATACATCATTTCATCTCCTTTAGCCCTTAGTTTCACTGTGTAAATAGAGGAAAACCCACACTTCAGATTTTTTAAGTCTTCAGTGGAAGTACTTGTTCTGAGTTCTTGAACAGACTTGAATCAAAAATAAATCTAAATTCTGGCCTTTCCTCTACTATTATTCCTAGTTTATTTATGCTAAACTAAAAACATTTGCAATCTAACTTTTTAAAGCTGCAGGGTTTGTCAAGATTCCAGTATTTAACAATGTCTCTCCTGGCTGCCAATACAGACAGATGCAAAAATTTCCTCAAGTGTGCCTTGTGTGTTAGTTCATTTATAGCTTGAAACCTGCACATGCCATGGGAAAGAATGAGATTAGAACTCATAATCTTGCTGACAGGAATGTTAACATTGTTCCAAAAATTCAATATGATCTTACTTAAGCCAGCCAGATTTTGGCTTTTGACTTGAAGGGACATAGAAATAGAATTTAGGGAAGGCTGTACAAACAGGACTCTGAGAACAGTGAGATTTTAGATCCTGAAAGCTTGGAAGAATACTCACTGTGAAACAGGCATCATCTTTTTAGGTTCTACTAGATGTTGATAAGTTTATCACATACTGCCTTTCACATTCACAGAAGAGTATGTCCACCTATTTGCTGAAACAAATCTACTAATTTCCTATCTAGCATACTTGTCATACATCAGCATTTCACAGTAGAGTCTGCCTTCACAGTCCAGTTCTGCCTTCCTCCTAACACTCCTTAATATGACAGCAATTCTCAGACCCTGTACTTCTTCCCTTCTTCAGCCACCTTTGATAAAATGCAAACAGGATTTTTCAACAGTGCCAGTTTATAATTGTGTTCAGAGTTTCTGATACAGTTTTAACCCAGGATTTTTAACGTGGTAAGCAACATGTGTCAGAAATAAGCACAGAGAAGCAGGCATCTGCAAGACAGACTGATCTTCATTACCATATAAATGCACACAGCTTGATCTTTACCTCCTCACAGTACATATTTGTGCACGTAAAAATATCACAACTTGGAAGATAATCTTGTCATGGAAGAACAGTTAGGCTTCGGGTTTTCCGTTTGCCCTTTTAGGATCCCCCCCAGAAACTTTCTTCCCTCAGAGTAAAGATCTATATTTGAGATTATGATAATTAATACTTCTTTTGTCAACAGACAGAAATGTTCTTTCAACAGGAAAAAATGTCATTACACCTTCAGGAATAACTTTCTATTTAAACATCCTCATCTTCCAGCTCTCTTTCACACCAGTGGCCAGCCTAAACCACAACAGTCCTCAGTCTCCTACTGCCAGATGCATTCTTTGACAAGACTTCATAACCTCCCAGCATAACAGCTAGTTACACATAGAGGGAGAAAAGATAGCTTTTGCTGGTCCAGTTTGAGGAATTTATGAGTAAGTAAGTATACTTTTTTACCTGTTTTTGGCAAGGGGAATGCTTGTTTTCTTTTAACTTTGTTGCTTAAAACTGTCTGGACTTCTGTCTCGTCTTTCTTCATCAGACACCAAATGTATCTTTAGCAAGTTTTTACATTTTGATGCTCAAATTCTTTATGCCAGGAAATCAGCATGCCCTCTTCCAAGCATTCACAGTAACTGCTCATTAGATGAAAACCAGATCCATAACATCCTTAAGCAAACATGAAGGACATTCGATGAAATAACCTTTGCCATCAAAACTAGAAGCCATTCCTAACTTAGGGAGTTTCCAAAGCAAGTAAACTCTAAGATTCCCATTTCACTGAAACTCTACTTCCTTTATTCAAGATGAAGGAGCAGAACACATCTTCTATTTTTATTTCCTCTCTATAACAGCCATCCTTTTCTTCAATTAATTACATTATTGCCCCCATTTACCTACCCAAGTTAAACAAGACTAATCTCTTGTACTTGAAAGACATCTTCCTAAGGAAATCATACTTTCTAAATGTGTTTATCTACAAACACTGTTGTGAGTTAGAAAACTTAGAGTTAACACTGTATTAAATAGAAAATTAAACAATAAAGGATCTACATGTATATATCATCCTCAATGGAAGATGGCAAGGAAGCAAATTCATTTAGCTAGTGAGTTCAGTTGCCTTATATTTTCTGGTCTTTCCTGATATTTAGTGTTGGTGATTCAGGTTTTACAATTTGTAAAAAAAAAAAACCAACCCAACCAGAACAAAAAAAAACCAAACAAGCAAACAAACAAAAAACAAAAAACAAACAAGCAAACAAAAATCAAAAACCAAAAACAAATAAACAAAAACCAAAAAAGAAACCCAAACACTCAAACAAACCCAAACTTTATCCTATCTGCATTTGCTTATTAGTTAATTATAAAACACTAATAGGCAGAGGGCACTGATTTTTCTTGAAAATCAGACACAAAGCCCAATGTTGTAGAGAAACTATTACATTATTTGTTTTCTGACCTTGAAAAATATTGTATAAGACACATTTTCTTATTCTTTAAACATATATTTTTAACACATTTTTTCCTTCCATGTATTTACATTCTTTCATAAATAAATATGCCTTGAAGTCTCAGGCTACTATTTAGTTTCCCTACAGTGAAGCACTAGAAAGAAATGTTTCAGAGAGATGTGTAATACAGACTGGGAAATCCTCTCTGCTTGCTGCTTTGCAAAATTTGCTCTATCAGCAACATGCATTGGAATAATTATGCCAAGGTGTCACCCTGAAGTGTGATAAAATCATAATATGGAAATGTACGTCCATCACAGGTAACTTGAGTCACTGGTAAGACTGAAATTGATAGCACTGACAAATTCACCACAATGAGTCCTAATGTTAAATACTGACCAGCACCTGAGTTTTGTTCTGCTAACTTTGTTCAATTTGCTACTTGCTGTTATTTTTTTTACAAATTTCTGTTGTTTTAAGCTTTCCAAGATTCTGCTGAAAATTGCTGATGGACTGCATAAAAATCAGAAAACAGAACTATTTATATCATTTCACAGATTGTATAATGAATAACATTAAGAGACGTCCAGATGAAATATTAGAGAAAAAATGTGAGTCGGGTGGGGAGTGGAGAAATTAAAGATATTGATACCCACATAAGTATTAAAAAAAATAGATATTCCTATGTATAATGTTCTGTGTATTTTGCTTCAGTCTCCAATGCCAAGGCCAGTCTTCAGGAATCCCTGACTCAGGAGATAAAGGAGAAGGTCTGGGGAAAGTAAGTCTTTTCCTTGTTTGAGGAGGACTGGGATAGAGACCACACAGACAAATTTGATATCCACAAGTTCATCAGCTGCGACGGAATGCACACGTGAGCTGGTAGACATCATTGCTAGGCCACTCTTGATTGTCTTTGAAAGGTCGTGGCAATCAGGAGAGGTGTCTAAGGAGTGGAAGAAAGCAAATGTCATCCCAGTCTTCAAAAAGGGTAAGGAGGACCCTTGAAACTATAGGCCAATCAGCCTCAGCTCAATCCCTGGAAAGGTGATGGAAAGGGTTTCCATAGAGGCCATTTCTAAGCACATGGAAGACAAGAAGATGATCAGGACTAAAGAGCATGGGTTCACCAAAGGGAAATTCTGTTTAATCAACCTGATTGCCTTCTATGATGGGACAACTGGATGGCTGTACAGATGAGGGGGAGCAGTCATTGTTGTCTACCTGGACTTCAGCAAGGCTTGACACTGTCTTCCATGACATCCTCAAAGGCAAGTTCAGGAAGCATGGGCTGGACAAGTAGACAGTGAGGTAGTTTGACAGACGGCTGAATGGCAGGTCTCAGAGTTGTGATCAGTGGCACAAAGTCTACTTGGAGACAACTAGCAGTGTCCCCCAAGGGTCAAAACTGGGTCCATTATTGTTTAACTTATTAATCAATGACTTGGGTGGAATGACAGAGTGCCTCCTCAGAAAATTTGCTGATATAAAACTGGGAGGAGGGCTGTACTGTCACTTAGCAAGATCTAGACAGGCTGAAAAGATGGGCAGAGAAGGAACCTTTTAAAATTCAACAAAGGCAAATGTAGGGTCCTGTGCCTGGGGAAGAATAACCACATGCAGCAACACAGGGTGGGAGCTGATCCACTGGAATGTAGCTCTGCAGAGAAGGACCTGGGGGTCTTAGTGGACAACAAGTTGTCCGGGAGTCAGCAGCAATGTGCCCTTGGGGCCAAGAAGGCCAATGGTATTCTGGGCTGCATTAGGAAGAATATTACCAGCATGCCAAGGGAGGTAATTCTCCATCTCTGCTAGCCCTGGTGAGGTCTCACCTGGAGTGCTGTGTCCAGTTTTGGGCTCCCCAGTATGAGAGGCATGGAGATGCTAGAGCGAGTCTGGTGAAGGACTGCTAAAATGATTAAGACTCTGGAGCATCTCTCATATGAGGAAAGGCTGAGGGAGCTCGGCATGTTCAGCTGTCGTGGTTTAAGCCATAAATCAGCCATGCAGTTTGTTCACTCACTTCCCCTTTTTTCTTCCCTCTGCTCCTGGAG
>JANRGW010042485.1:0-81143 GCA_024733675.1 Psilopsiagon aymara | reverse complement strand
GTGGTGTTCAAGGCCGGGTTGGACATAGCCTTGGGTGATATGGTTTAGTGGGTGGTGTCCCTGCCCACGGCAGGGGGGTTGGAACTAGATGATCTTAAGGTCCTTTCCAAACCTAACTATTCTATAATTCTATGATTCTTGGCTGGTATCAAAGTAGTATGGAAACAAATGAGGGTTCCTGAAGAATTAAAAACTCTGCTTTCACCTCTGTTCCAAATTCTTTTCCTTCATTATATTTGCATGCCCTGCTTTGACATGCAGAGGAAGTATATGCCACTTTTAGCTAAGGAGAAACACAGAACAGTTGAAGTATTGGTTAGCACAGCAAAGTGTTCTGAAGGTATAACCTAGTGTGGGAGAAACACAAAGGCCCCAGTGGAGTTGGGATCCATCCTCCTCCTGCAGGTGAAACACAACAGATCTGTGCTTTTCTGGAAACCTTTCCAGGGAGGATTTGTTGTAATTTTGTCAAGACTTTGTGTGACCAGAGATACCTTTACTCAGTCACCATAGAAACAAGGACAGAATGTTTTCATCCAATGAGAGGGCTGAAGAGAACTATCGGAGACTTGGGTCCAAACACTTTTGCTGAGATATTTAAGCTGTTCTACAGCTGCTGCTTTAAAAAAAAAGATATTATATGCACATGTATGCATAGATGTATACACAGAATAAAATTTATCTTTTCTGTTAGGTCTGTAAGAAGAATACAGAATAAGAAGCATTTTGAAACAGCTACCTTCATATTTAATTCTTCAGAGCAGTTAAAAATACAGTAAGTTTCATTAGGATGAACATTTTATATGACTAAACAACATGAAGAACTAAGGTCAGCATCCGTGCTTTGAAGCCATGTGCTGTTCAGCTTTGCATTTTTATTTCTCTGCATACCAGTTTTGCAAAATTTAGCCTAAAATACAGCCACTTTTACTGTAGTCTTACGGTCGTCACTGAAACACATCCCAAACAATAGGCAAGCTATACTGTTATACAGTGGCCGGAAGGAAATATTAAAAGGATTAGGGATAAAGAAGAAAAATGATTACCCAGCTGAAGCAGTCAGACAGACAGGGATCGATACTGGAATGCAAAATACCCAAAAGGATTTTCAAGAATTAAAAGGACAGTTATAGTAGATTAAAAAATGAGATTACCTTTCACACAGAATATGCACAGTACTGTATACGGATGAACTGCTACAAATAAAAAAGGAACTAGAGCCTGACCTTTTACCTAAACCTGAACTTTATTTAAAATCCATTCTGCGTTTTAAATGAGTTTTGCTTCGCTTCCAGGATTCTGGCACCCTGGATTTTGCATACTACACAGTGGAGCAATGTTTCACCAGTATGATAGCTTAAAATTTCGTAATACAACAGCACCAGCCTGCAAGTAATCTGGGCTAAAAAGAGCTACACACCAAAGACCATCTGAGACAATTTTTACTAAATGTGCATCTTTCCAACATGGTATTCAGGTTTGCCAAAGATTTTTCATTTCAAGAACCAAATAATCAGGAACAAAGGTTATGACACCCCAGACCACTAGAGTCAAGAAAGGTAATAATCCCATCGGGACAGCAAAGCTATTAGGATGTTATAATTCCACTTCCTGAACTTTTTTCTTCTCCTGTACTAAAAATATTAAGAATAAAGGCAGTAATTTAAAGCCAAATGCACACCAGAATTGCAATCGAGCCTTAACCTAAACACTGCCTGCCAGAGAATCAAGGAGGATTTGTCAGACAGCCTGTACCTAAATGCAAATTAAAGTTCTATGAAACCAATATTATTTGCAGCAGTAGTTGCATTTGGGTTCAGATCTCTCAGCTCAAAGCATTTCTCCATTAGGCTTAGAAACAGTCAGGTCTGGAAAACTCAAAGGTTTCTTTCCTTTTCCTGCATTTCATTCAAACCCTTCCTTTTAATTGATTTTTTTTTTTTTTTTTTAATATACATTAAGAGCTTGACACCAACAAGTTAATTCAAATGTATAATTGGTAGCACTTTCTGACAGAACTGTACAAACAGAGAAGGACAGAGTTTGTTGCTTGCTGCACAGCAGACGGGGAGGTATACCATCCCAAGGGCCGGATCCATTGCCACTGCTTCCAGTAGCAATAAAGCCCCTTTAAACTTCAGTATTGAAAATCCTTCAGAATTTAGATGGAGAGATGAGCAGACAGCCACCTGTGGTCAAATTCACAGTAAGTAATTCAAAGTGTTTTCAGTACTGTCATGAATGTAATAACATAGTACATTGTGATTTCTTTATGCAAGAGAGCCTATTATTCTGGGTGAATGATACTACTCCTGCTATTGCTCAATCTTGACATTGGCAAACAACTGAAATCACCAAAGAAAGACAGAGTATGTAAACAGTAATGAGGTGGTCTCAACTATAGAGCCAAGACTTTAAAGAATGCCAAAATATTTTGGATGTAAAACAAAAAAATGGAAACACTAAATTCTCAACTAGTATCAACTGCATATACTTCAATGACCTACAGAAATGTGCACCAGTAGTAAGTTTACCTAAAGCATAAAGTATTGTGTATTGCAACAATACTAGCAGCTGCAAACCAAAGGCAACGTTGAATGTACACCGAAACAATGATAAAGCATAAATATTTGTTAACAATTCTGCTTAATATAGCTTAAGGCAAATAATCATACATATTCACTGAAAGAGGAGTACTGCAACACACATCTTGATGGGGAAGGGAGAACTGGATCTTACTTTCAGCATATAACCCACACCCACAAAAGACAAACACCTCTGGGGTTAGCTCTAAGAAGTACCCCCAAGTAGTAATCTCAAATTACTGTTTACTTCCTAATCAACATCTGAAAACGTAAGCATAACCAGGACCCAGAAAACACTTGCATTTGCAATAAACACAAACTGCAATCAAAATAAATATATGATTTTACAAGGAAATGAGAATTCACATATGTATGAAGTTAGCAACCAAGACAAAACTCACAGCAGCAAAAAAAGCATTAATTTCTAGTGCTAGATTTGAGAAAGCAACCGAAGTGTAAAAATTAACTTAGAAGTGAGGGCGTTAATATTCAAAGGAACACAACCTCTTGTTATTAGTGAAACTGAATCAATCTCTGTCTGCCCTTCAGTGTTTTGTTAATAAAAATGAATTCAAGTGCTTTCTTCAAGTTCTCTGATCTCTGCTAGTATTAAGAAAATAAAAAAAAAAAACAAAAAGACAAACGCACACATAATAAAACAAGGACTTGAATGCCTTAAGATACTTCTGGCAAGTAAACCTCATTATGCAAACTAGTTTTCCTGGCTATTATGTTCAAAGGATCTCTGTCTGTTTGTCAGCAGCTTAACCACACACTTCTTAAAATCTTTCAGAAATTTGTAACATCAGAAAAATCAACCCTGCTCAACATTTCATTCGTTTCTTTACTAACCCAAGATAGTACAGTTATTAGAAAGTAGGAAGAAAGGTATAATTTCCTTGTATTAGGTAAACAGTACATGTCTACTGAAGACCAATGCCCAAGTGTTTTGAGACATTTTCATCCTCTCACTATGCACTATAGTGCCTCTCTATTGACTTCTCTGCATTGGCTTCTTCCTAAATTCTTCTAAATAGTCTCTCAAATTTAAAATTTAAATGCATTTCTATTATGTAAGATTACCCATATTACAAAATAACTTCCTGAATTCTTACTTTATTTTTTTTAACATGAATATTTCTATTAAATTGGCCTCCCTAGAATGACTTTTAATACCAATGATTATAACTATTACTTTGCAATTCACCCATTACAAAGCATGCAACTTACTGTACAGAAGTTCTATGCATCAGACAACAGAAAAAGAGCTCCAGCCTCAGTAAGAAAATATGACACCCATTATAATTTTGTGTAGAATCTATACTAATTCAGTGAGTTATTACATAAAAATTTTTGGTACCTTGAAGTTTGAAGAGATGCTACAATACCTTTACAAAACCTTTCCAGTTTCAAGAAAAATTGTCAATATGAAAGATTTTACTTAACAGCTCAGTCCTTCAGAAAAAGTAGATATGCGAGTTTACTAGATTCATTTTTGCAAAAAAGTGACACTTAACAAAACCCTAGTTGAGAGCATTTGCTGAATATAGAGATGTTGAATATTCCACATAAAACATTATCTTCCCTTCAAAGACAAATCTTCTAATAAACTGCCTCATCTGACACTTAAGATGCAAGGACAAATAAGCATCATATCTGAAGACTTGCTTGTAAAAGAAGATGAAGCACCATTCTTTTATTCTTACACTGGAGGCAATTTCTCATAGTCCATGTAAAAATATGGAATATTTCAAATATAATATTCTCTGGAGATAGGTTTTCTTGAATACAAAGAACATGTGCACTAAGAAAAATAAATGAAACACTTAAACACAACTCACACAACTAGTGTTGTTAAATTCGAAGTTCCTGTCTGCACTACCCGTTTTCAGTGCTAGCTTGGATGGGC
The DNA here is from genome assembly GCA_024733675.1 of Psilopsiagon aymara. NCBI lineage: Eukaryota > Metazoa > Chordata > Aves > Psittaciformes > Psittacidae > Psilopsiagon > Psilopsiagon aymara. The sequence continues at coordinate 76,649 of JANRGW010042485.1, read as the reverse complement.
TTGTGTTTGCTCGTAACTACCAATCATACAAATACAAAAAGAAAAAAAAATATATTTATTGTGAAAATAATAAAATGTGAGAAGCAATAACAAAAGACAACAAGAAACACATGGAATTTGAATTTTAGTATAAGTTTAAGCTTGAGAAGACAGCTGTCCAACTGTTCACATTGAAATTTTTGAGAATTGATTAGAAAAAGAAACAGACAACTGGAAATGTGAGACTCATCTTACTGTTCCTGCTTCCAAACTACAGTAGTATCCTAACCAGAAATATCTACACATCTGGGTGAGTGGGATAATGGGGGGAAGAAACATAACTCATATGCATGCACGCATTAATAACCAACCTTCAAACAGACTAAAGACTACAAGGAATCACAGCAGAGTAGGAAAGACAAGCAAGCTGTGCCATTCTGCAATGCTGGCATACAAAACCCAGTGCAAGAAACCAGATTACTTTTAATGCAAACTGAGAAACACACAATATCCACAGACTTTATTCCTTACAGTCACTGAACAGGTGCCTGCATACCTATGTACCTATGCAGGTACATAAATGAAATATGCAAAATAGACAGTATCAATTAAACACAGCTTCACATCCCTCATACATTAAATGCTACTAGGTATCACCATCCTGTTGGATCCTTATTCTACCTCAAAGAAGCAACCTCCCACAGAAAGAATTAAATGTCAAAAAAGCAGAAAATTAGAGCTTACAAAGTACTAAGCTTCTGTTAACACTAGCAACAAGGATTTTGCTGACTGCAGTAGCCATTAAACTTGGACCCCTCTTTTCAAGCTGAATGAATGCCAACACCTTTCATTATGAATAAAAGACAGCGAGTTTGGAAAAAGACCAACAATCCAAAGCCAAATATGTAAAAATAATCTCTCAATTTCAGAATATTGTTGGCTGCAACATTCTTTAATTAGATTCAGTTTCTGATCTCGTTTGAAGCATAAAGTTGCGTATTAACTAGATAGACAGGTTGTTTCCAAGACCAGCTTAAAAGGGAATGATCTAGATGATGGCAAGCATGCTAATCCATCTTTCCCAAGTGTATCAGTTGGACTATTTATCTCTTTTTTTTAGCAGAATTATCAAAGTAAAGGAGTATCACAAATTACCCTGCTCAGAGATTTAATCTGATTCTTTACCCTGTGCTTTCCTTATCTTTTCTTCTTCATTGCCCTTTCCTTTTAAGTTAACCACTTACCATTTATGCCTACTTTAAAGCAAAACCCTGAAACTAGTTCACATCTTTTTTTAGCCAGTTGTCTTTCTCACTATACATCTCCATTAGCACAATATACAGCAACATACTTGGTTTGTGTAACAATCTACCTTAATACAAAATATTATTTTCTCTTAAACACCAACGAAAAGCGTATTTATGGCATTTGGCATGCCAGCTTCCATGACACACAAGTAGAAAACGAGAAAACTAAAAAGTTCAGATGGAGAAATATGTATTTTAGGATCATTTCACAGAGCAGTTTGACTAAGCCTTAAATACAGATATAATTTATAAGCACCACAATGCAGGTTACATACCTTTGTGGAATATCATGCACAGTGAGAGAAGTTACTTTCCAGTAAGATTCTCGAGATGGCAGTCCTTGCCTAGGTTTGGGATCCAGTCACAACCAAACCCATTTTTAAATCAAACTCTGAAAAGTGCATGGCTCAGGATTTGGATACAATCAATGTACATTAATCCTACTTATAATTTTGCAGCAAACATGTTAGTGTACAGAGTGTAAGTTTCAGTGCTAAAAGACAAGGCATGCCGTCTTATTAAAAAACCGGTCACGCATATGAGATGGCACCTACTCTACAAAAGTAATATTAGCACCTCCAAAAAGGGAAAAAGCCACTAATGATGCATTTGATGACCTCACAGACTCCTCATCGAACCTGAAAAAAACCCATAAGTAGTAAGATGACAAACGCAGTTTTGAATGATAACTATCAAGTGGCCCGAGGAAGGGACTGGCTCTGTACACTCTCATGTTACAATGACAGCAGTCCTATCTCATAAACACACCCCAGGAGGCAACATGAACAGGGAGATCAGAATTATAATTGAAAGCTCTTGTAAGAAGAACAAAAAACAAACCTCTAAAGATGCAACAATACCTGCAACCGAGACACTGCACTGTTGAACTGGTATTGCATAAGTCAGCAGAGCCTGAGCAGTGATAACCAGGAAAGCCTGTCGACATCCAACAAGATAACAGAAAAAAGCAAAAGCTACAAAATAGCTTTACCATATTTCATAGATGCTGTTGCTTGTACATCTCAAAGCAGAGCGATGCCACTCTGAACAACACTGTTTGCATTGTTTTTTCCCACTTGGAAGGCAAGAGACACCAGAGAGAATAAAACCTAGTATTATATGACGAGGTGTTTCGCATGTCTCTAAAAATCTCCTTCACGGTACACCTCAGTGGACAGCAGTCCTCACAGTAAACCAGCAGCAACAGAAGTAAATGAGAAAGAATGAAAACTGCTTCTCTATTCTCAAAACCAGATCTTATCAAAAGCAGTTGTAGGCATTGTTAATGAAGGCAATATTAATAAGGCGAGGAGACTTTTCATTAGCACAACTGACAACAAAATGCACACTTTTTTTCAACAAAAAGACTAAATTGCATAAAATACCATATGGTATTACAGCTGACAATCAAACAGTTCTCTAATCTTTCTTCCAATCTATGCAATGAACGCATTTCCTCAACACAGAATAAATACTTACTTTCACAGAAATCTGGATTAAGACTTACAAAGACTTAGAAATTTCTGCAATATAAGCATGCAGGAAAGCAAGATTAACTAATACCGATAAATTAATAAACAAAATAGAATGCAAATGTGTCAAATCCGTCACCTGTGAAACATGCCTTCAGAGTCTCATCAACATAAAAAGAATAACGGAAATACAACAGAAACAAGATAGAAATTTTACTCTGTATTTCGTATCATATGAATACCTTCCCATACACTGTCCCATTAATGTCTTAGGTAAATGCTTAAAAGGAAGCAAAGCTAGTAAATTTAATAAACCTCTCACATACTTAACTTGCAGTACTGATCCTGACCTAGCGCTTCACCTGTCTAATGTCCTGTGAATAAGGCTCTTAAGTATCCCCCTTACATGCTGACCTTCTTTCATTTCACATAATTTTTCTTGAATCATGTTGTAAAGATACTTTAAAATAGCATTAATGGACAATTTTAGAAAAAAAGTAAAGAAAGAAAACCAAACACAAACCAAAACAATAAACTTGAGTCAATTTCATAGAATCATAGAAAAGCTAGGGTTGGAAAGGACCTTAAGATCATCTAGTTCCAACCCCCATCCCATGGGCAGGGACACCTCACACTAGACCACATCACACCCAAGGCTCTGTCCAACCTGGCCTTGAACACTGCCAGCGATGGAGCATTCACAACTTCCCTGGGCAACCCATTCCAGGGCCACACTACCCTTACAGCAAAGAACTTTTTCCTTATACCCATTACCCCTTGTCCTATCACTACAGTCCCTAATGAAGAGTCCCTCCCCAGCATCCTTATAAGGCGCCTTATAGGCTTGTATGTCATGTTCTAGCCACAATTTCTATTATGCTCTAAGAGAGGCACAACTTAGATCACACTTTAAAATGAACATCAGGACAAGCTTAAATAAACTGTAAATGCACAGTTTAAGAAACACAGAAACATTCTCTTTGGGAATAAATTCTGAAGTAAAATCTAAGAACAAATCTGCAGTTAGTGTAAATTGCCTTAGATGCTTGACATTGTAATCAATTACTTTGAAGTACTTGTGTTAATTTATACTGTCTCATGCTCTGCACATTACAATGTGGTAGCCAAGAGTACTGAGTAAACAAAAAAGAAAATTAAAACCCACCCAAACCTCCCACAACACCCTGAACAAGTAATAATGATGAAAAAAAGAAGCATCACAAGAAGAAAAAAAAACACACCAAAAGAACTAATATATAGCTAAGCAACCGAACCAAGAAAGGACGCTCCAACAGACAGTTCAGAAGACCAAGGACAAAAGTTTAGCATTCAACAGGACTTCATTTCTGTTCCTAGATTCAGTAATTCAGACAAGCTATTTTGCTTCTGTTTCACTTCCAAATCCATCAATCTCTTCATAAACACAAGTGCTTTGAAAGTAGAGGGGAGCTTACTCTGCATTTGGTATCACACTTCATACAACACATGATCTTTCGTTCAGTCAAGATCCCTAGGTGCTACAAAAAACAAAACAAACCAAAGCCACCCACCCACCACAACTGATTAGGATGCATCAGGAAACACTATACAGCTGCTAGCAAATCCAAAGATTCAGGAAAAATGCACACACATTTTTCTTCAATGGAAAAATTACATCCGAGTATACTTCCTTGACTAGAATGAGCTGAACAGAAGATAACACGAAGTACTACCAAATGAATATTCACTTATCAGTCACTGGCAAGTATTTGCTAATTGGTGTTTTGCAAAGAAACTCCAGTTTACCAAGTATTAGGTAGTTGAAATTCAAACTAAACCAAAGTATGATGAATTAATTTTTCTTCTTCTAATTAACACTTAAACCTAAGTCTGTATACCCACAATGCAATTAGTTTGCCAGAAACATGTTACACTGATTGGAATAAAGCAAGAATGGAAGAAAACACATTTTGGTTAATCTTTCATGAACAATCTTTTCCAGAAGGCAGCTTTTCCAAAGGCCAGGGAGAAGAGTAAACCACTGTCCCAGCAGGGTGAACTCTATGGAGTAAATTTTCAAGCTGTCCCAAAGGCACCATAAGAAAGAAGATAAAGATATAGGAGATACAGGCAGCAGCTGAAAACAACCATAGAGTAAGAAGCAGAAAAATTATTTCTCAGAAACTGTCCAGCTGACACCATATAGAGAAAGAGAAAAAAACAGTGTGTGTGACTTTTTGCAAGAGAGTGAAAAACAACTCGGGGTGGCCCTTAGTGTCTCTCATTACTGTATTCATTATCACATTGTATTTTCCATCATCAAAAAAAACCCAAGCCAAACAAAACCAGTCACTAAGGGGATCAGTAATTCTAAAAGGCAGACTTGTCAAGTGAAGAACCTGATGATCAATACAGTAGTATTATAGTATCATCAAATTTCTTTGAGAATAGACTACTTTATGTCCAAACACAAACCACAGTAATAACACTAGCAACTTTTATTTGTCTACGTTGAGCTACAATGAGAAATAAGAATATTAACAGCAAACTGCATACCTGGGCTACAGTACACTGATGTGAAGCCTGTGCTCTTTTGTGTATACTCTCAGCTCTTTAAATTTTCATTTTGAGCACCCTAATCTATAAATAAGACATCCACCAGAAAGGAGCTGAATAAGCTGAGGGAAATATCAAGGACTTCCTCTCCAAACATTTTTGCACCTGACATTAAGAAAGACAATACCGGACTTCTCTTACACAGGAATGCGAAGCATAATGATGAAGGCCACAATAGCATGCATCATGTGTGCTGTCTTGCATATGCTGCTTTGTAAATACAGCAACCAAATACTCGCCCTGCAAGACAAGAATATTCTTGACCTTTGCAGTGATTGTCCAGCTAGTTTGTTTTTTGTTTTTTTGTTCTTTTGAGGGAAGAGTGAGAGGAGTAGATGCTTAGGACAGGTCCTAAGCAGGCAATAAGCAGTCACAACTGCTCTCAAGAACAGTGAGTGTTAAGTAAAAATTCTTGGCATTTTCCCCAAGGCAAGCCATTTCAGAGCTCTCAAGGTAAGCCTGAGTCCCTCCATCACATTTGCTGACTCTATCCTTTCTGAGGCTGCCACTTGCAGAGTAATTCCAGTAATGGATGCCGTGACATATTCTGGTGCCATCCCCTTGGATGCTAACCTACTTGGAGGAGGGCTGATGCTCAGGTCCAGGTGAGTTTGAGCAATCCCAACAGCACTTCCAATCTCTCTCTAGGAAGTATGCCCCTCCAAACAGACCAGCCTTGTAAAAAGCACCTCCCAACATTTAACTGGAATGTTCTTTGTTGCAGCTTATGTCCAATGCTTCTCACCCTCCCACTGTGCAGCTCCATCTTTTCTGTAAACAAGTATGAGGCAGCTGAAGACTGTAATCAAGTCCCTTCTGCTGCTTTCTTTTCTTTAGACTGAACAAAACTTATACTCCCTGTGGATCGTGTTCTCCAGCCTCCTACTCAAGCATCCTTCTTGCTTTAGGGATCCCAAATCAAGGCATGTGACACCTAACAACTATTTACCAGTGATTAAGAGACAGTAGGAATGTCTGTCGCCCATCCTGGCTCTGCCCTCCTGCCAATACAACCTGGCATGCAGTTGGCCGCCTTCACCGCAAGGGCACACTGCTGACTCGTGTTCAACTTGCTGCACTGTTAGTCTTGGTCAGACTAAGTCATTATTCCTGCCTGTGACAGGTAAGCTTTTTCCCTGCTGAAGTTTTCACGAGGGCAGAAATTTCTAGTTAGTTACATACTGCCCCATTGCAACCTTCTTTTTTTATTAGTAAAACAATTTAAGGTAGATTTTTCCATCGCATCATTAGCTTCTACAGTCCAGCAAGCCAAACGCGAGCTCCAGAAACACTAATTATTTTCTTTCTGTGCCAGATGCTTCTGACCAACAAATGTGACAAGGAAAGTTCAAAGATACTATTTTAAACTTGGCTTCATCTCAGTTATGTCTCCTGAAGCTATTAAGACTTTCAGCAGTAGCACAGGCTTATACATTGCAAAAAAAGTAAATTTATGCTGTCCATAAATTACTACTGTAGTGGGGAATTTATGTGCTCCTCATCTCCTAAATTGAGTCCTGACAATAACCTACTATAGGTAAGGTCTACTACCTTATCTGTGGCAGACAAATTCTGGATAAACAAGAGGAAATTTTCAGAGTACTACACTTTGTTTATTGCTCAATTAATAGAGAAGTATTTATTATTTTTGTTGGGAACTTCAGCTTGTTCGGGCTATGAAGGAAACAACCCTGCTTAGCAATTCTTCATCCAGCCTTCACACAGTCAGATCACATGGCAATTTCTGATCTTGATCTAAAAATTAACTCCCAACTTAATTTGTTAGCCAAAAGCGAGCAATATGGACACTAATGCGCAAATAAGCTTCCTTCTCTAGAGTTAACATATATCCTTCATTAACTTACTGACTTAAGGGGACAATGCCAGAAGCATTAGGATGAGTTATGACAACCTTTCCTCTCATCTCAACACTTCTATTTCTAGTACTTGACCATGTGGAGGGATGTGTGCTGGGAGAGAATGTGTACTGAATAACAACTGAGGAGGAACATTAATAGTCTTTCCCCCAACTCCAAAACAAATTTGTCCTCAAGTACTTCATATAATATTAAATTATCCTAGAAGTTCATCTGGTTCCAAGCAAAAAGCCCAAAGACTTAAGAGTTAGCATAGACCAAGAGCTATCATCAACCCCTTCACTCAGGCAGTGCAGCCCCTCCTCAGGTGCCCGTTCTTGTCCAGACTTGCCTGAAAAGGCTACAGCCTTGTTTATACAGGTCAAGTAGAAGGCATGTCCCAACATACCAAACTTCAATGCAACACCTTACATTCTTCCATTTAAACACACCCACCTACACTAACAACCACAGCTCAGCTATGAGAAATTTTCAATTACATTGAATGGCAGGTTGACCTCACAAGTTGTACGGACACATATGACACGTATCAAATCACAGCGACCACACAGAATAACTAAACAGATATGTATTATGATTCACTGATTCTATTTATACCTACACTGCGTTTAACTACATACATTGCCACCCTACAGTAACTTCTTTCCCTGTAAGAACATAAGTGAGCAAGACATCTAATAAGAAACTACTTTTTCCCCTCACTACAAAGCGCTTGCCTTTGAAAAAGACTTGGTTGTGACAAACAATGAAATAAAACAAATACACTTGTGTTCATGCCCATGGTCACAGACCTGTGTTTGCCCTGTAATACCAGGCATACTGATTCTCCAATAGCTAATTATTACAAAACACAGCAGTTAAGTCATGAACTGAAAATAAAGGGAATAAAACTGAACAGTAGCCAACAGTAAGTGTACAACATTTGTTCTCATAACAAGGCTCAGATGCTATAGCTACATCACTTCTGTGCTTCAAGGACACTATCATGTAACACTTACATAAAAATAATGATATATTTTACACATGAAAAACAAAAACTGTTTCTGTGAAATTTGTAATTCAAGCTGTTTCTTTTAGAGAGTTCAAGTACTGTTTTTCTTCAGATACATAATACATATTAATTTCTTAATATAAAAGGACTTTTATATTAATATTCATATTACATAACAATATTTAAAATTCAGATCTGCATACTGAGCAAGACCAAACATGCAATGCACCACACTTTTCCCTCTCTAAAGAACACTGGAACATTGTCTCTCTTTTAAAATCAAAATTATTTTCAGTATTTTTCAAACAGGAAATAAATACTGTTTGGATTTTAAAAGAAAACTTAGAGGACATATTGACAGAACACCAGAATCTTATATATTTAAAATAAGCATTTTGCATGTTAAGTAGTACCCAAGCATCATCTTAAAGCATATATTCGTGTGGAGCAGAGAAATTTCAACTGTAGCAAGTTCACTGCAGTCTCATAGTAGACTGATTCAGTTTCAGGAGCAGCAGTATTAAACAAAAGATACTGGAATACTTTAGATTCTGGAGCAAGAAGTCAAGGTGAAATACAGAAGCAAAATATCAGACCTAACATGAATATGATGAAGTCTTTTAAGTAAGCAAACTCTTAAAGCATGCAGAGAGAAAACAACGCAAAAAGCCACTCGCAGATCTTATAAGCATGTAAGTCTAGATTAATACTTCATATTGACTTGAAATCTTGCAGGCAAGCAGCTAGACTTTTCAGGACTTCATTTAGATAGACCTTCATAAATGAACTGCAGTTCTGTCATGGTTTAACCCCATCACACAGTTCAAGTACCACATAGCCATTTGCTCACCACCTGCTCACCAGTGTGATGAAGAGAGAATTGGAAGGGCAGAAGTGCAAAAACTCATGCAAAAGTGCAAAACCTCATGGGTGGAGATAAAGACAGTTTAATATGGCAAAAAAGGGAAATAAAAGAAAAAAAAACTCCCTAAAGAAAACAAATCCAAGAAAAAGAAATGATGCAAAAATCACCAACTGCTCACCAACAGACAGTCCGAGAGCAATGGCAATGCTGGCAAACCTTCCCTCCTCTCCTTTTCCCAGTTTCTGTTGCTGAGCACAATGTATGATGTGGGGTACCCCTTCGATCAGCTAGGGTCAGCTGTCCATGTTGTATTCCCTCACAAATGTCTATGTAGCCTCAGATTACCCACTGGTGGGGTGGTGTGAGAAGCAGAAAAGGCCCTGACTCAGCATAAACACTGATCAGCAATTACTGATGTATTGGTTCTCTATCAATATTGTTTTCCATTACAATTCCAAGACATAGCACCATAGAAGCTACTATGGAGAAATTATCTCCATCCCATCCCAAACCAGCACAAGTTAACAGAAATCACTGTGCCGCATACACACATGGGGGTATCCCTTTACCCCACATGCACACATAGGGTACACCTTTACCCACCCCAAACTGCACATTTTAAAGTGATTAACCCTCTCTGGTTATTCCAAGATTTTCAGGGAGGATCAGAATTTAGGTAAACCCCATATTTCCTTATTAGAGGAATGTTTTCCCTAATGTTCTCGGATCAGCTCTGTCCACATCACAGTCTAGGCACCAATATATTTATTTTCAGCCTCACTACTGTTGCCTAGTAAATAATTAAATGTAGAAACATTTTACTTCATGACAGAGGTAGGAAGACTTTTAATATATGTATATATATACCAATACATATTTATGGAACTTTCCAAACGTAAATTTACTTGCACCCCACGAACTCAAGGATTTTTGAGAGACATTTCTTTTATAAAGTTGGATTCATTTTAGAATAGAACATAAATTTGCATTGTTTTGAATTGCATTAATTTATCAATAGGAAGAATATTTATTAGATTCACCACAGAAATTATTGTAAATAATTTCTAAAACTAATACTTTTCAAGAGCAAGTTATGAATCTCTATCTGCACCAACAGATAGAGTAAGTCAAGTCCCAATTTACTTGGTATTTGTTAACAAATACATGAAATTTGGCAAGTATTCCAAGCTTGCAGAAAACGAAGGTGCAAAGACCCAAACGTTTGCAGATCTTCCTCACCCCCCCCCCCTTTGAACACCAGTCCCTTATCATATCCCTATCTATTCCAATTCTTCCTTTCTGAATTCCTGACACCATTTCCTTTATTTCCAGTCCTCACATTTAAGTTCCTAGTCCTCTACCTCTTCTGCACTCTTATTTCCCCTTCTGCAGATCCCATCCTTATTCCATTCAGTTCAAACTCTTTCCGCATGCTGCCTGAGCTTGTGTGGAGCAGTAAGTGCACAAAAGTCTGTCCTTGTTTTCAGTACTTTAACTCAACAACACAGGGTTACGAGGCTGCACAAAATCCTCCTTGGTCTTCACACGTGCACAGCACCCTGAATCCTCAGAGAACTGAAAAAGGAACTAAGTTTTTTCTTAAATCTCTACTGAACCCTCTTCGCAAACATTTTTTGACTGGTCTATATCCTGGCCAACTACAAGAAATGTCTCTTTCGACAGATGTCATACTGAACCCAAAAGGGACAGCCAATAACTGAAAAAGTATATAGAATACAGATTCCCTACCAGTTATCATAGACTACAAAAATCATTAATGCCACAGTTAAATCTGACGTACAGCATACCATGGCAGAGACTCTTTGTGAAAACATTGCATGAAGGTTTTGGGTATTTTTGGCTTTGTGGGTTTTTTTTGTTGTTGTTGATTTGTTGTTGTTTTGGTTTTTTTTGTTTGTTTTGGGATTTTTGTTTTTTGTTTTTTTTAATGAACATCGCAATGCACTTTAAAAAAAAAAAGAAAAAGAAATCAAAGAAAACAAAACCTGAACTGATCATTCACTTTGGGATCACACTTTGTTATTCTCACTTTGGTTTTAAATCATTCAGAGGCAGACGTAGCAAAGAGCACTTCAATTTTCACATTTAAAGGTCAGCAAAATGCTACCTGACTAAGGAAAAATTATTTAAATTGCTGAATTACCCCAACACTGGTCATAACTTGATCCCTGCCCACCTCATCTCACATAGGAAAGGCCACAAAGAATGCAAAGGAGCACAGCAACTACCACAGCAGTTTTAACAACCTTTTTGTCTCGTACCACACAATGCCTACAGAAGGAAACAAACCTTTTTAAAAAGATTTTTAAGTTATACATTTGCCTGTGTTTAAAGATATATATGCAGAAGAACAAGAGCTCGTCACTAGCTTGAAAACACACTGGGCACACACAATCAAAAACCTCAAAAAGACAGCCAGGACCAGTAATTGTCAAAATAGCTTTCAGAGATAGTAACATAACTGAGAAAGCTAACAGTACCAAATCTGCACCGGACACATGATATAAAACAGGGTCCTGACACAATCACTAACAAAGAGAACTAAATAACCAGTGTACCTGAGTATTTGTTACTCACGGTATGGCTGTACTAAAACCAAACTGTAGCAGTGCCTTAATAACTTAATCCATCAAAATTCAGGCAACTTCAGTTATTGCTGGTTCTCCTGATTTCATGAGATACCATCAAGTTAGCAAAGCTTACATAGTGCTTTACATAGTGCTTGTACAACTGGACAACTCTTTCTTAAGACAAGTGTATTAGAATGTTATGCTTTTAATAAGTACTTAATAATTGCCATCTTGCCTTTGAGAAACCAGGCACATCTGCAACTGCACATTTGTTCCCCTCAAACTGAAACACAACTATGACAAACTTGTCTCAAACTATATTCCGAAAGATCACTGTTCCACACACCATGGTACAATGCCTTTAGGCGGACTGATAACTAGCAAAAGTCAAAACCCTGTATATGCTTCTCCCTAAGTTTCTTTAGGTTACGTATAGGCTCCAGAGGGGCTCCTAAACACCTGGATGAGGAAAAGAAATGGCATGTGGTGATTATCATACGGGGACATTCCTGAAGAACTTTGGCTTTAAACCCTATCCTGGAGATCAGCATGTACAACATGCCATCAATTTCTCATGGTAGAAGACCATTCCCTTTTTTTCCTTAGGAATCTATAGTAAGCACAATGCACACACTCACCACAATATGGAAGAAACTCAGGTTCAAATCCTCTTTCTGCATGTGATCCAAACACCATATTTTTAAGAGCATACTCATCACAGCATTTCATACAATATATAATAATCACAACATAATATAAAAACCATAATTTTTCCAGTTGAGGCTCTTTCATTAGGCATTAAAAATTAAATAGTTTCCCTCCCTCTGCATTATGTTGCTCAGGGATTAGAAGCTTCATTTCACTGTAAAAGTTTCCATCTCTTCATTAATTCTTATATTTTTATGCAGAGTAAACCAGTTTCATCCACAGATAATGACAGAAGCCACTTTTGACAAATCTACTGCAGCTTAGTATAAGAAGCTGCAAAGAAATAAGCTTGCCAATTCCAGTTCCTATAACTGTTCTTTCTGGGGCAAGCCCAGGTGCTTTAGAAATTGAGAAAAAGCTGTTGACAATAACGGAACACTGACAGTAATGCAGTTAAACATACAGATAAAATGGAGAGAAGGCTTTAGCCTTGACAAAGTATAAGAAGAATAGTTTGATACATGCTTTAGTTTGATGCGATGCTTTAAGCGGTACAAAGTAGAAACTGGCAGATCTATTCTCAGTGAAAACAGAAAGGAAAGTGTCACTGCATCTACTAGCTAATAAATCAAAGACATTTGGATTATAACTACTAAGAGAAGAAGAATACAACAGGGAGAGTATGATGCACGATGAAAGATGATGAAAATACTTCCCATGTAACTTTTGTGGAAAGCAGTGCAGTTTTGGGCATGCTTTTTTGGCTTCTAAGCTTCACATATAGCTTCAAACAAACTTACTCCACACACTTTTCAACAGAGACCAATTTCTCACATTCACCCAACAATATGGGGGAAAAATAGGTAGAAAAGATTAGAAAGCAGAAGAGCATGTTGTTAATACACTGAATCCTATTTTAATCAATATGAAAACGTCAAGTCTAAATTCTGCCATTTGAAAAATGTGAATTATTAAAAGGACATCTTTTCTTGCTTCAAAGCATCAGCAAAGTGACACTAAAAGTCAACTCATTTTTGTGCACAGCCATTTTCAGAGAACTGCACAGAACCACATGAGATGAAATCCTGCTGACCTCCTTATTGACAAGTAACAAAGCCATAACTATTTTAAACAAAACTGTTAAAACTATCTAGTACACTGGAGGTATTCCACCAGTGCTGGAATAAACACTGTGCTCTTAGAAAACAGGTAAAAGGGATAAGCTGATGTTTGAAAGCGATCACAGTGACTGAGTGACAAAAAGTGCATACAGGCAATCACACCCTAACAAATAATACACTAAATTTACACTACTAGCTGGCACTAGAGACTAAGAAAAAAAATGTGTCATTTGCTGTCTGCTGCAATTTTTGTTTGGTTTGGTTTTTGGTATTTAAGCATTTTGATTTCTTCTTGTTGGTTCCAGCCCAAACTTGCCAGTTGAAGATTCATCATTGCTGACTCAAGAAAATATGTAGTAAAAAGAAAATAAATAGGGAGGCAGTGCTCATAGATATGACATGCTTAGAAGTACAACTTTAAAAAAATAATGGAAGGCTTTCAACATAATTGCATCAGATTTCAAGAAAACAGATTTGTAGCACTGAAAAGGAAAAAGACTACTTAAAGACTAAATGCATCCTCTCCATTAAAATATGAATTTAGCTACTGTACTGCAGTACGCACGCTTATGAATGCAAAAGCAGCTACACAATAATAAATGAAGAAGCAAACTGTATAATCCAACAAAGTACAAAGCTTGCTGATTTTGCCTGGGGCAGTTACTCTCTTTCATAGTAGCTGGTATGGGGCTATGTTTTGGATTCATGCTGGAAACTGCTGATAACTCAGGGATGTTTCCATTACTGCTGAACAGCGCTTACACAGAGTGAAGGCCTTTTCTGTTCCTCACCCTACTCTACCAGCGTCTAGTCTCAGGGTGCACAAGAAGTTAGGAGGAGACAAAGCTGGGACAGCTGACCCAAACTGACCCAAGGCATATACCACATGATGGCATGCTCACCATATAAAGCTGGGGGAAGAAGGAAGGGAGGATGTTGGGAGCGATGATGTTTGTCATCTGTCACATGGGATGAAGCCCTGCTCTCCCAGAGGCGGCTGAACACCTGCCTGTCAATGGGAAGTTGTGAATGAATTCCTTGGTTTACTTTGCTGGTGTGCACAGCTTCTGCTTTATGCATTAAACTGTCTTTATCTCAGCCCACTAGTATTATTGCTTACTCTTCCGATTCTCTCCCCCATCCTGATGCAGGGACAGACAGCAAGCAGCTGTGTGGTGCTTAGTTGCTGTCTGGGATTAAAACTCACAGCAATTTCTTTGAGAAAATAAAAATGCAACAGGCAAAAGAATGATGATTAACAAGGCTCTGTCCAAATATCAGATGGTAAAAACCAGAAGTTTTGTTAGAGAAGAAAACTGTATGGAAACACTTCCTGGAATACGAAAGAAGGAAACAGCAGAATGACTGCACGGACCCCAAGTAACTGGCAGGATGCTACACCATGTGTATGCTATTTCTAGCTTCACTGTTTCCAGTAACAGAAGTTGTAAACATCATTTAGCTACAGTCCAGCTAGAGTTCATGTATATATAGGAACAACTGAATTGGCACTCTTAAGGTTTCCAAACTCATAATAGAAGTCACCATCTTAATGTAAAATTAAATTGAAATTTTCAGAACAAGAATCTCAAACAAGACAGTTTTTATTTCCTAAGTCTTCAGGAATAGCAAATCAAAACAGTGTGGAATTTTAGAAATCTTACTGAGATTGAGTTTGTTGGTTTTTTGTAGGTTTTTTTTTTTAACTTATATTTTGATTTTGCCCTAAAATTATTTTTCCTCATCCTGTAAATTATTTACTGTTAATTTTTTGACAACATTTTTCCATTAATGATAAACCCTAAAGCTTTAAAATTATTTAACATTCACATATACAGCCAGTGACACCTCTTCACAATTTAGGAGCAAAAGAAAATACAAATAGAAATGTAATTGCCCACAACAACAGTCACCTGGAAAAATATTTCACTAATTCAAGCTGTGAACAAATATTAAGACATAAACACTGCTTTAATATCCTACTCTACATTTCAGTGTAGGGAGAAAGTAAAGAAATTATTTGCCTCAAAACACAATTTAATGTTAATGGACAAAACTGTCAATCTGATTATACAGACATACAGTTCAGCCAATCGGAAACGTCCCATAGTTTGTAATGTAAGTTTATTTAGCCTTAGATATACAGTCCTTTCCCCATCACCATACAGCAGCTTAACTGCGCATAAAGACTCTGCCTTAATATTACTCTACAATTAAGGAAGTTAAATATTGATTGCAGGAAAAAAAGTAATTGCTATATTACCGTTTTAAGACTGTTAAACAATCTTGGGGGGGGGGGACGGACACCAACCCAAAAAAACAGAACACCACTAGCTCTCTCCCAATTTTATCAGTGCTTTTTCTTTCGCCATCATAAGGCATACTGTTTTGCTCCATGTACTTCTGACCATACTGAACTATACATAATATTTGAGATGATACAAGGAGTTGTTCTTTGAAATGATACAGATGCAATGAACTACTTAGATGTTTTCCTTAGGAATTCGGATGGTAGGAAGATTTCCACACATATAAGCAAAAGCCAAAACCAATAAACTATACTGTTTCTATACTGTTTACGGTAAAAAGACCCCTCTCTCCCCCCTCAAACACACACAACCCTTGTATTCTAGATCACTAGCCTCTTATGTCCCCGAAGTTCACATTATTAAAATACCAAACACTTTCAGGAAGTGTCTGATACATTAGGGTTATGAACCAGGGGTATTTCAATCAGACAGGTCTGTAGGCATCTTTCAGTTCACATACATTTACATAAAAAACACCAACCAAAACCCCCCATAGCATTATATTACCCTGTTAAACCATCTCACCTAAATGATCATTGAATTTGTTCTAGTATTATTCATACATCTGCTACTATTACTAACAGTTATAAAATGTGTTGGTGGATTTTTGTCCTGTTCACTGCTGTTAACTGTAAATTAAAAATATGAAGGTCACTGGAAAAGAAAAAAGTCACCAGATTTGTATCTTCAGAAAAAACAAGCCACTGTCAATTTGAAAATGAGTACTGAAATCTCTCCAATCATATTTTAATTCTCTGCATCACCACAAAAGTGGATGGAAAGAACACACCCCCCAATCAACCCAAAAAGCTCTACCAGATTCAAAAGGAAAGGTGTTTGCTATTGTATTGTGTCTAAAGAAGGAGTCAAGAACACCTCCCTCTGGGAGAATGTTTCAGGGGGCATCACTTCAGCAAGCTACAAGTAAACAACTCAGAAATACTCATTTTCTCTGAAGACACCAGAGTTACTCGGAGGTACAACAGATTTGGGAACAGTTAATTACATTTGATGCACTGTGAGGAATGGCTCAACGGCAAAACATGGCAAAGACTAATAGTAATGCAGATCCTGAAGCACGCAATGTTGCACAGCAAGAACAGCTTGCATTCACCACATGCATTCCCCTTGCAAACTGAGCCTGACTTCCTCACAGGACCTATGGCACCACAGGAGCCACATGAAATTAAGAAATAGAAGATGCAGCCAAAAAGTCTTTTCTTTTTAAGAAGGTGGTTACATTGGAAGAATCAACTGTGATAGTAAAGAAAAGCAGCCAGTGTGCTGATAAGCTTGACACAGAGCGTGGTGCTGAAGAACATGCTGGAAGCAATCAGTCAGGAACATGGGAAAGTGAAATCACAAGTGGGCCAAGGTCTACTTGACTGCCCCTGAGCATCCTTCAGCTTCTTTAGCACACCTGCTCCAAGCTGTTAAATGTTATCACTGGGACAAAACAATGAACTCATCCATTTGTCCATAAAAGCACCTACAGGAGAAAAATTACCCAAATCAAGCTCTGCTGCAAATTTTTATGATGATATTGTTATGAAATATGCAGAGTTTAGTAGAGTATTAAACAATCCAGGACACTGCTACACTGACCAACTGAGGAGACTGTTATAACTCTGCCTGAAGGTAGACTAAACCATAAAACAGGCTATTGTGCTATCAACAATATTTACCATCAGATGTGCAAAAATGTAGTCTGGGAGAATTTTAAAGGAGTGGAGAAAGCGATGAAGCTGAGAAGGAACACCGTAGTATGTATTTTTATTCACTGAGGACGTAAACCTCAAAATCCCCGCTTAACACCAGCAAACAGATGAGAATTAACACCACAGTAAGGATCCTTGCTGGAAGGCAGTGCCAGGCAAAGTCAGACTGCTGGCACAACTGCTGCAGGTAGACAGCATGATGGCACCACGCAGGGCAGAGGGAAACCTGGCAGGGCTGCTTGCTCACTTGCATCCAAAATAATCCAAGCTGGATTCAGTCGGCATCCTGGTCCTCAGTGGTGTTTCTGCAAGCCAAAGCAGTTTTGGCCACCTGCCCACTATCAATTTCCCTGCAACAGAAGTGGCTCATTGTCACTCACTGAGGAGTCAAGCACTGCAGATTACTGCAAGCACTACACCTAACTCATTTCTCAACACAAGAGAGCTCTCTCTTTCCTGATTCTCTCCCCCTTCCCACTCCGGGGACGGGTATGGGGGGAGCTGAGTGAGTGTAGTGCTTAGATGCCATCTGGGATTAAACCATGACACTGATCACAGGTTTTTACAACAGCCTTGAAAGTACATTCATCAAAGGTAATTTTCATGCCATTTCCAGTCTTCAGTCAAATACTGAAAAATATCAAGATACATTCATGATAAACATGTAATACGTAGCTTCATGCTGCAAAGATCTTTCCACTCAGTGAAGAGACATAATTGTGCAATGAAATTCCAAAAATCTTCACATCAGGCATTTTTAACACAGGGTGGATTCCTTTCATAGACACCCAGTAGCTAGACAGAGATGTTGTATTTGTGCACTGACCATGTCAGTTTATAACTGATAAGGGCATTTTTCCCCCTCAAATCTTGTGTCTAAAATACAATTTAGTTAACAGAACTAGAAGTAACATACCTGACTACCAGGCATTTCTTTCATGGATTTGATAGGTGTCACGCAGGTATTAATAAGGTCATCAACAAAATAGGCTTACATACCACATCCAAATCCTGTCTACTCCCAGCTTGTATCTACTATTGTCAAATTAACGAATGTCTCTGCCACAATAACAGATCAAGTACCCAGAGAGATGTAAGCTGTAAACCCGTACCAACCAAAAGACTTAAGAAAAAGATGAAAAAATGTAATTTCAGTGCAGATAACATTTCTCATTTGCATTTACAGGCTATTTTGATCAAATTACACACAAAACCAAGAATAAAAATGTAAAAATATTATCAGTCACCACTTCCAATAATTCGAACACCACAACTCACTGTTACATCGCTAATGGTCTCTGCAGAAATCATGAAAAAAACAACACACAAGCATCTCTGAATAGTATCTGTTATGGTTTACCAACCTAGATGGTGTATGTAACTGACTGTTTTCTCAACCTACTGTGTTTTCTAACATTAATACAATGACAACAACACATTACTTAACATCAGATGAGACAACTCTTCGAACAGCACATTTTAGATGCTACTCTTTTTCTGGAAGAACTTTTCACACAAAAATTAAGTATGGAGCAAAAGTAAAGAATAACAACAAGCAATGTACAGCCAAGATCAAGACAGAGCTAGACATGAAGAAAAGTCAGCCATAAAGAGCCTCAAGAAATTGAGAACAAAATTTCTTCCAGTTTTCACATCAATTACAAGTTGAAATGACAAAAACTCCAGATTAACATGAATAAAGCTATCCACCCCTTTTTTTAAGCAACGCATTTGTTTAAAATCAGAATTTAACATAACTTAATTTACATTGCCCTGAGAAAGGATTCACTAAGTCTATTTTAATTGACCACAGACTTGTATATAGGAAGGAATTTTATCAAGTGGCACGCAAATCAGATACTGAGTGCTCAAAAAATTGAGTACTATTTGATTAAGCAAAAGAGAAAAAGATTCTAATAAACTACTCTTACAAACACTTTGTATAAAGTAAAAGAACAACATTGTTATTACTTCTGCAGAAACCCTGGAAGTCTTCTCCACCTCAAAGTACATTTACTTCAGAAGTCCTCTCTTGTACTTTGCTTGCTCACACATGTTTTTTGTGGACATAAGGTGCTATAATTTAAACAATGGTGCAAGATGCTAAAGAATGGCAACGGTCCTTTTACCACCACCTTCTTCAGACTCTCATTTAGGCAAACTCAAGGACCCACTTGCTAATAGCTTTAACAGATTATTGTTGCTAAATCTTAAATATATGAACCTCTCAGATGCTCATTTAGTCCTAACAGCTACTGTATAGATTTTGAACTGTAGTGATTTATTTTAAAGATAGCATTATGTAAATCCTGAACGGAGGTACTAGCTAACCAAGTAAGACTCAGCATAAAGGTGACTTTCAATCCAGCCATTTTAGGAAAGAAAAAACTTGTTTATTTGAAAAAGCTTATCCAACTTGTTGAATCAAGCACCACTTCCAACCCACAAGAAAAGCTTCATGACCAATGAGTAAGTACATTGTTGAATTCCTTCAGACAACAGATAAGAAACTGGTCTTTAAAAAGATGTAGAACTAAATATACTGTTTTCAACCTATGATTCTCTTCTAGCTAATCACCTCCGAAACATACAGATTACAGAAGCCCTATAAAGCACCGTAAAAAGAGTTTTTAATAAAAAAAATAAAATTAAATTAAAAAAAAAAAAAGACAAAGCTATTTGGTTTTGTTTGGTCTTCCCTCTCCCATTCTTGAGTAGCAGTCCTGCATCCCTCCATTTCTATGAACAAAGCAGAACTTTGTCAGAGCCAGATCGACCAAGAAGAAGAAATACTGGAAGCACAAGAATATGTCCAAGCCATATCCTGTAACACTTGCTGGTCTTCTAGCTTTGCAACCAACACTACTGATGGAAGGAAGGAACCATAGAGACTGAGAGGCATATGGGAATAGATACTTCTTTCTTGGTGCAAGGAGAAGAAAAGAGTTAATGGATTAAATAAGGAGAAAGGTACAGTCTGACAACCATGTAACTGGAAGCATATGAGAGTTTTTCTCCAGATGAAAATGTATGTCAAAGAACTCTATCATGCCTGTAACCTGGGCAGAAATGCAAACATTGCATGCCATATAGTTAAAGGTTGAGGGGAATTTGTGTGCTGCCTGGGAAGAACAGAAGAGCAGGTAGGAGGAGAGGCATTACTGTTCAGACCTCCAACCCAATGGCCTCTACTCACCCACAGAATGGCTGAGGCTGCTCCTCCCGCAAGGAGACCACCTGGGGCATCAGCAACAGTGGGAAAAGTCCCACTATATAACCAGGAAAGCGAGAAGACTACCTAAAAACAAAATGGAACAAGAAGTAAAATTAAATTTAA
The DNA here is from genome assembly GCA_024733675.1 of Psilopsiagon aymara. NCBI lineage: Eukaryota > Metazoa > Chordata > Aves > Psittaciformes > Psittacidae > Psilopsiagon > Psilopsiagon aymara. The sequence goes on along the minus strand of JANRGW010042485.1, from coordinate 55,839 downwards.
GGAAGCCAAGATAGGTCAAACTCACTGAATCCTGAGTTCTAAGAAACTACATTTGAAACTCTAAAGGAAATCAAATTATATATCCCAAACTTAGAAACCCTCATCTGGAATGTTTTTAATAAAATGGAAGATTTTATCCCACATAAATTCCTGGAAACTTTACAATTATAAACAGCTATATGAGGAATTCAGCTTAAATATGAACCGATCTCATGAACAGCAGATACAAATTAACTAGAAGAAACTACAAGAAAGCTGCATCCAGTAAATTAAATCAGTATTTTATGAACTAACATTTCCACACCCGCGTCAATCTACAGCAAAGCAATGATGTCTATGCAATTACTTAATGCCTTCTTGGACAAAACCAAAATAAAACCACACATGCTGCATCTGAAAAGAACAGTCTGAACCTGGGGCAAAGGCAAGTGACACTTGTTTATATAAATATTTTTTCCCCAATTTCCAAAATCCCATATTGCCAGAAGAAAGTTATAGAGGCTTACACTGCATCACAGACTGACATCCATTATGGCATACTACCACTACCCGGGCCTTGAGGTCTATCAACATAAAGAAAAAGACAGCTCTATGACAAGGAATGTTGGAGTTCATTCATACCACTTGGTTTAAACACAAAAAAAATTACAAACTCAACTACTAATCTTTTTTGTCTGTGCTAGAGTATAAACCTTCAATAGATCTGTTGTCAATAACTACCGTTAATTAAACAAGTGTACAAAGAATATTTTCTTCCATGTAACAGTTGGATAGCAACATTTTAATTAAATTCTAAATTCTTTATTGAAAAATATTAGATAAAAACATCTTAATCACATTTGACAATCAATTTCACCCTAAATGTTTAAAATGATTAATGATGTTGAAGACAGATGAGTTATTTGTTTAAGGCTACAATCATAAAACCAATCAGGTCTCATATTTATAAAGCTATTTAGAATTAACACAAAGGCATTTTTTGCATGAATAGTCTCCTACAATTTCAGAATCCCTGGAATGCAATTTCAGTTATGAAACCAATTAATCTTTTAAATGACTTAATTATCTCTCTGATCCAACAAACAGGCAATTGCAAAATACAAGAGGAATAAGAGGCAGAATAAAGGCATTTGTAACTGTACAACTTCTAACCTACTCCAGAACAACTGCCCTCTGAAAGTGACAGTTACTTCTGTAAGGCAGGAACCCCAGTACAGCCGTAAGCAGCTGGGCTGCCCAGATTGGAGCATTTCTCAAACACCTGGGTATGCTCTATTTTTGATTATTTTTTTTTTATTTGAACATATTTTCATCAGAAAAGCAGCAAGAAGCATCTTACATTCAGATTTGATTTCAAAAGGCTCATTTCAACCCTTCTGGAGCAGGTTAATCTGTTTCTCCTATCTTGAGGTAGATTGTTTTTACTTTGCACATAGAAATATGTATTACTTGTAACAGAAGTTAGGTTGTTTTCTTCAGTGTGACTTACCAGGTTTAATCTGCTTTAGCGCTGAACCCTCTTCAGAAACACTTCTCCACCCATTTAATTAATTTTGCTAATTTCCTCTTATTTTGCCTACTCAGTGCTTTAATCCCTTTTCAACTGGAGAGGTTCGCCCCACACATACCAGTGGGAAATCATCTATGTCAAGATAATTACAACCAAGAGTCGGGTGATGGTTGTGAATTGTTTTTTGGGGGGTTTTAGGGGGTTTGTTTTTAAGCAGCACTGGCTTATTAAAAAAAAAAAAAAAAAAAGAAGAAAAAATAATAAAGAAAGAAAAGGTCTTTAAATAGCCAAATTACACTGTTTGCCTCCCATTCACTAGGCCTGTAAGCCCATTCAGCACACTGCCCTTCATCTCTTCATTTCAACTACATTTCAGATGTGTCCGTGATTTTCTTTGAAACACAATCACCAGTTCACGGATTTTTTCTAAGGTTTTGAAAGAAAAATCTACACTGTGTTGAAAGATTATAGCAGGGGTAGGGGAGGGAGAACAAACCCAAAACAACAAAAATAAGGTAGCACCAAAAGTCTCTGGTTTGGTCATAATTTCTAATGATGAAGTGTAATTTACACTATTTACTATTTCCCTTTGAAATCATATTTTGGTTGCTTCTAATTGGCAAACCAAGCCCTCTATCCCCAAATTCTTTGGATTTTATCCCCAGGCTTTACTATTAAGGAGAAAAAGCACCACACGTCAGCAAAGTCAACTTGAATTTTTCCAAGGAAATGAGAGAAGAGAAGCAACACTGGCATGTCTTGCTAGGGCCAAAAGAAAGCTGAACATTTTTTATTCTACTTTCACAAGCTTAGACAATATGCTAGCACCTCTACCTGAGAGCTTTGAAACTTGTTACCCAGTTCCAGTCAAATAAGGATAGAATTTGAAGCACAAGAAAAGAACTCAAAGATAAGTGGTAAGGAAGAGAAACGGAAAAGTAGGAAAGGTGGAATTTTGTTGTTGGGGTGTTTGCTGCTTTTAAGTTGATATTGTTTTGGCTTTTATAAAGGGGTGGCAGACAATCACCACATATATAGCTGTTAATTACATAGTGTGCATCTTTCTCTGCCTAGTGCAGGTGCCAGGAAAGATGCAGGAGTGAGAAAAACATAAAACACAAGCTGTAATAATGACCAGGAGCTTTGTGCCAGCTAGGTACCCTCAACTTGAGGCATCAAGTATCTAAATTATGAACCCAATTTCCCTGTGCTGACATAATGCTATGCACAGGCCTGGATAAATGCAAATGCAATTAAGACAGTTGGTGGCACAGATCATCTTCCCTATTAACCACAACACAACAACTCCATACTTCTTAGAAGTAAAAAAAGGAGAAAACGTATCAGAATTACACGTACCAAAAACTAATCCAAATAACCCAGTAAAATCTTCAAGCCTTTCAAAGAATAGGCATACCACTAGCTTACTGTGTGTAGTACTACTCTGCTACAGTATGAAAGAGAAGGAAGTTAAAATATCACTCCATATTTAAGAAAAATGAGAAATACAATACTGACAAACATGTCAAGTTTATAAGACTTTTCTTCAGACAGAGACATGGAAAAATGGAGTACAATGCAAGAACTAAAATACCGCACACAGGAAAAGTTTAACTTGCAGCTCCTTTTTTTAACATTATAAGCATTTTTTATACTAAACCTGTCTATACACTAATAACCATGCCAAGGCTAAGAATATACTATAGTGCTGCTAGACACTACAAAATTTTTGCTATGCAAAAGACTGTTTTAAGTGGGCAAGAAGTAGGAGAAGAGATATAATCATATTTTGCATGAACTTCGTGCCACAATTAGTATAGAAGAGTACAGGAGAAGATAAAAGCTGGAGTATAGAAGAGACACTGGTGGAGGGTTTGGAGGAGGTTGATCTGAACAGCTGGAAAGAAAGTGAGAAGAGCTGGTGCTGTTCAATCAGCAGAGGGAAGAGAGTCTCCATGCTGGAAGCAGCCAGCATTAGCTGTCAGATGGCTTAAGCAGCTCCTGCTGGTATTTGAAGGGGCAGCTTTAAGCTCTTTACTGCTTTCCTACAAACCTGCTTTCTGAAGGCTTTTTACTTCAGATTCAGGCTCAAGTGCCCTTGTTAACAGCAGTTTTGTCCCATCTCCAAATACTGTAACAAGTGGTAGATGTTTACTTAATCACATGCTTTAAAGTTATACTGCAAACAGTACATGAAAAAGTGAGCGCAACTTGATTTGCTCACGTTCCTCAATGAAGCATTAGGAAGGACCGTTAAGAAACAATTGCCACTATGAAACTTCTCACACAATAAAACCATTATTTTTGGCCTGCTGAAGTCCTGTTGTTAGAGCAAGTTAGTGTGACATGAAAAGTATTTTTGAAAATAGAAATATTATACTTTCATAATATTTCCCTCACTTTAAATTAGCTTCATGCACTAAAGTATTAAGCACTTCACTTGCAATGGAGATGAGTCTAAAAAGCTTTATAGTGTCTTTGATCCTTTTATAGCTATCACTATATTTACAGAAAATTAAGGTTTAGACTACTGAGTGAGTCAGGATTTTCACACGGACAAATGCTAAACTCTACAGCACTTTCAGTGAACAAGAAAAACAGCAAAAGATTGCTGAGGCCAGGCAGGACATGGATGGAAAGGAGCAAGGAGAGAGGTACAATTCCCCAAAAGCAGACTAACAAAAGCCCTTGCCCTTATTCCACATTTATTTGCAAAATTTGCTCGGGAAAATTTATTTCTGATGTCAACATCTGTTGGACTTTTTGTTCCCCCAAAAGGTATGCACTTGCAGAGAAATTTTTCATCTCTATTTTCAAACGTTTTGTTTTAAAGACTGGATTTCTTCAGACAAGGCTACTTCTTCCACAGTTCTGAAACAGGACAAGAATGACCCAATTGGACTTAAAAATTAAAACTTGGCCACGATGAAGGGAGAGAATATGTTAATGAATGCTGCATATGAGGTGAGACACACTACCAACAGCCATTTGCTTCCAAATTGGAATGGTAGTAACATGAAAAGCAAGTCACACTCCTGGGACTAGTAATTGTATCTTCCCCTGCCAAGGTTACATGGCAGAAGACTATAATAACCTTGAAAAATAGATGAAATTTTGGAAAACTGTAATTTTCCTGCAATATCACAGCATTGTGACATCACTATCAAAGCGATCAATTATTGCAGAATGTATAATTAATATTTTTATATAAGAGAGCACTTACAATTTGATGACACCAAGATGGAAGCATACTGAGAAAACAAGATTAAATTCAAAAGTTTGCTTCATGATTACCACTATTTCAGAATCGGGTGTTATTTCTCTCACTCTACAACTCTTTAAAAGAAGCAAAACCCTTGGGGCTTTATTTTAAAAGTAGTACTGACAACAATGATTAGTCTTTATGTTCGAAGGATGGAACAGTACGATCCAGGCAGCACCTTCCTCTTTTACATGCCAATGTGAACCCGCCCTGGAAAATGCCCCCAATAGTAAACACTGCATTTTTTTTTACAGACAAGAAATAAGTATTACATATCTGCTTCCTCAAAAACCTAGAGAGGAGTTCACAGTCATGGAACAGTAAAGTAGGCCTTTTATTTATTTGTTTATTTCTATATATATTTTTTTTAAGAAAGGAAATATTTTTTTCCTCCACAAAACAAAATCAACAGCTTTGTGTCGAAGGCAGGGGTGTGCATTGCCAAAATATTACCATAGAAGCAAAAGTTTAGTTTGGAGCACACAACTCGCTGACAGAGGCTTTCAAGAGGTATTACTCTGTTTAAATCAGGAAGATAAAAATACATAAGCTCCAATTTCAAACCTTAACAATTCAAGTTTTATTTAAGCACCCCATACATATAATAAAAATACCTTCGATGCAGTGAAAAACACTGAATAAAAATCACATTACAAGATGTGACACAATTAAGCACTACTCTAAATGGCCCATTTATAATTCTCTGGAGGTCATCTGGTCCAACCTCCCTGCTCAAGCAGGTTTGTCCTGAGCAGCCTGCCCAGGAGTGCGGCTAGATGGCTTGCCAGCATCTTCAAGGATGGAGATTCCACTACTTCTTTTGGACACATGTGCCAGTGCTCAGTCACCCCATTGTGAAAAAATGCTTTCAGATGTTCAGAAAGAATCTCCTGTGTTTCAGGTTGTGCCCATTGCTTCTTGTCCCATCATTATGCACCACCGAAAAAGCCTTGCTCTATCTTTTTCACACCCTCCTTTCATGTATTTATATACCTTGTACAGATGCTCCCTGACCCTTCTCTTTTGAGCTCTGAAAGTGTCCCAGCTCTCTCAATCCTTTCCTCAGAGAAGAGACGCTGCAGTTATTAATCATCTTGTGCCCTTTGCTGGATGCTCCACAGTATGTCCATGTCTCTCCTGTTCTGGGGAGCCCAGACCTGGACACAGTACTCCAGGTATTGCCTCAAGTGGTCTCAGTAATGGGAAAGGATCATTTCTCCTGCCCTGCTGGCAGCACTCCTCCTAATGCAGCCCAGGACACTGCCAGACTTCTTTGTTATATGGTTATATTGCTGGCTCATGGTCAACTTGGTGTCCACCAAATCAGCCAGAACCTTTTCTGCCAAGGTGCTTTCCAGCCAAGAGGCTCCCACCATATGTTTTTTTTCCTGCTCAGATGCAGGACTTGGCAATCTTCTTAACTGAACTTCATGAGGCTCCTGGCAGCTCGTTTCTCGAACCTGTGGTGGGCCTGGTTGGAAGCATGACCCTCTGGTGTATCAGCCACTCACTCAGCTCTATAACCATCAGCACATCTGCACGCTCTGCCCCATCACCCACATCACTAACAAAGATGTTAAACAGGACTGGACCCAGTACTGACCCCTGTGGTACACCGTTAGTACCAGCCTCCAAGCTTTGCACAGCTGATCACCAGACCCTGGATCCAGCCATGCAGACATTTTTCACTTCACCATCTGCTTGTCCAGCCTGTACTTCATCAGCTCCTCTATGAGGATCTTCATGAAGGTTGTGTCAAAAGCCTTACTGAAGTCAAGGTAGACAACTGTTCACTGTTCTCCACTCATGTATCAAGCCCGTCATTTCATCATAGAAGGTTATTAAGTTGGTCAAGCATGACTTCACCTTGGTGAATCCACGCTAACTAGTCCAGATGATTTTCTTGTCATTGCTAATGCATCCCATGTACATTACTCCCTCGCTTCACACTCCATTCAAATAAACCTTAAGATGTTTCATACAAATAGCTGTTTTAATATCAAGAGGAAGAATCCATGTTATATAAAGACATGTAAGCCTATGTAAGATATCAAAAAAAAAAATTATCACAGCTGCTATTGTTTCCAAGAATCTTCTTAGAAAGAGACCCAGATCTTGACTTTGAAACTCGGGGAGGATAAAACCAAACCAGAAAACAATCCAAAAAACCCCACAGCTTTACAACCCTTAATGGATCTTGTTTCTAGGCTTTAGCTTGCAAATTCTAGATCTGTTACACCTTCACCTTCCAGCTCCCATGCCCACCCCATTTAAAGCAGTACTATTTGTTCTTAATTTCCCTGAAATGTATTCACAGTACTGAGGAGACCTATGCACACAGAACAAGTCAATAAAAGAGAAGTAAAACAAGTAGAGCGCACGTCTAACAATAACTAAAGCAAGGTTTAGCTCAGTGCCCTGAAAAAACAACCTATGCTTTAAACTGACCTGTATTTGCTCACTGCTTTATAACCAAGTGGTGAACATTCAAGTAACATAATTATCCAGATATGTTAAGTCCTACCTCATTGTAGCCACAATCTACGTGATCTGAAGAAAAACAGAGAAAGATGACAGTTCTGCTGCAAGGCTGAAGGACAAATGGACATTCTCCTTTCCAAAACAAAGTGTCCCACAGTGTCATTATCCCTAGACCCTTACTAAGCTCCTGCTAAGATACCCATCACAAATCTTGACAATACTACATTTCCAATTCAAGCCCCCATGCTAGCCAAATCTTTATTGATTCTTTGTAGTTACACATACGTTGGTATCCATGTATCCATTGCTTACTTTCTGTATAAGTTGGCTAGAAAAATATTGCTGTTTTCCATCTGTATAACCCCTATTCGAGACACTCAGCCAGATACACATCATAGTAATTCCATCTAAAAAAATGCCCAAACGAATGAGCAAAAAACCCAAACCACCCACCAAACAAAAACTAAACCAAGCCTGCCTATATTACTAGCCATGCTGTTCAATTTATTTAACTGCTACACTTGATTACTACAAATCACAACAAACATAAATATCTATTTTCAGTGCATACAGGGGATAGAACAAAGTGAAAGAGCTGTTCATGAGCATATGACTGCACTATAAGATTATGCTGATGATATAATTAAAACTGTTACCCTCTGAAATTCAAGATTCCTGCTTAGTTGTATCAGCTAAATTTTAATACAAATGAAGCTGCCAACCCAAACAAGCTGGCAAGTATATATTTTGATACACTATGATAGATGACAGGGTGGGAGACCAGAGTAGCGGATTATGCTCAACCAAGAGAAGTCCTAAGCAAAGGAGACACTGGGAGGTGGCAGTAGAGGAGCGTTGTTCATCTCATATTTAACAGCCACAAGGGAAAAAATTAAAGTTTTGGCTGCAGATGATGATTCCTCGCGAAAGGAGGATTTCCTCCAGAAATACAACACTTGGAGTGGGCTGTTACTACAAAACCTTAGAGAAAAATCACAGTGGAAAAAGAGACGTGTTTTATTTTGAACACCAGATTTTTAGATTGATGTCATTGCCTTTCCCACCCTGCATCAGCTGTGCCTCTCTCCTTCCTCTGGAGCTGTACCAGCACTGGGAACAGCAGCCCGCGACAGTCTCAAGTCAGACTTCCTATGGTTCACCACAAAGCAACTACCCTGTGGAGAACCATAAACTGGAGTGCTGTGGGGCTACCACAGTAATCCAAGGCAGACCGCTGGTTGCTGGGGAGTTCTGCCAGTTTCCCATACAGACACATCGGAGAGAAAGCACAGACAACACACCACAGATTAACCTTTCAAGTGCTCATAAGACAGCTATAATGTCCCAGAACCCAAGTCAGGTATTTCAGAGCATGCATGGGTATCTCCATAGCAGTGAACTGTACTCAGAGACACAGTTTTAATCCTCAGTGTTAAGTATGCAATTCTTTGCTTAAGTAAACACTGAGTATTGCAGAACAGCCACAATGAAGGTTGCCTGTTTACTTTGTCCAGCCTGTTGAACTCTTTCAGATGAGATCTTATGGAAGAAGGGAAAATTGCCCCTTTCCCTGCAATCAGCTAACCAGACCCAGGCCAGGAGAAGCTGCTGCAGCCCCGCAGAAACAGCAGGCAGGTAGAGAAACAGAAAGCCAGGATCCCAATGCAGTGGAGACCCCCAAGAAAGCAGAGAAATGATGAACAGACAACTTGTGAAATGTGAGAAGGATCTTCCCAGGGTGCAGGTGAGGACTTGGAAAAGGTTTGTGAAACCAAGCCCGTGAAAATTGCCTGTCTGGAAAGCAAAACTCGGCAAGGCGGAAGAGATGGCCTTGCATTTAATCCGCTACTGTTAACATTTCACCAAGCAGATCTGAGTTCCTAGGGTACAAAAGTTGACTTATGTTAGTATCTTGTGCTCTTCGTAAACTACTCTTAATGGGAAAACTTATTCAAGGAGACTCACCGTAAGCATGGAGCAGGACAGTTCTACCTCCAGGCATCCAAAGCATCAAAGCTATCACAAGTACAGAAAGGATCTTTACAAAGTAGAATTATTCTGAGGACAAATGTTGATGTTACATTCAACCAATTCTTTACCTGGCACACTTGTTTTTATTACATATTTTGAAAACAAGTAGTCTGAATGCCTACTTTCATCTCAGATTAAGGTCTGAATTTCAATGTAAAGTTTCTTTTGGAAATAATAAGAGCGCTATGGCTTAAAGTGCATTTGAGTATTTTCACTGACTGTGGCATATGGATTAATCTTTTCAATTAAGTCTTACTGGCTGAAATTATATTTATCATTTTATTCTGAAGGTCAGATTGGAAGGTATGTTCTGGCTTAAACCACAATAATTTCTATTTGAAAACGCTGTAGGCCAAGAGTGCACCAAATTCTACATCGTAAAGGTATCTATGAGATCAGGAGAAATTAATAAGCCTACTGGAACTAATCCAAACTTCAGAACTTTCAGAATTCTCTTATAAACACTGTACTTCCCTTATTTTAGAAAAAATAGCCAGAAAACAGGTGCCTGTAATTCACTAATTTTTACTATTTCAGAGTTAAGTCTGCTACAGGCAGTACTATACTTTTCACATTTGTACTGTAGCACAAGGTGGATGCTGACATGATTAGCAATTTAACTGAAGAACCCTTTAAATTAGTCCTAAGCATCTTCTCCACTGCTTCTTGGCCTGTCTTCACAAAAATATTGTGCATCACTGCTGAAAATATTTCTCCTTTCATTCCCGATTTTTTTTTCTAAACAATTCAGGCACTAAAAATTGGAGTATGACTTTAGGATGATGAATTATCAACTAAACTCTCAAGAGTGCCTGAAACCACAAAATTATGAATCTATAATTAATGAATAACAGTCCCATGAAAAACTAAATTTAAAGGCCATAGTAAAAATGAAATGCCAAATTCCTTGAATGATGCTGTTCCCAGGATGTTCTTTCACTATAAGTGACTGGTAGCTCTGACTATGTTATAATGTGAGTCAGAAAGTTTCAAGAAGCATAAGCTGTTCTTTTTCATCCTAAAAATATGACTGATACCTACATTTAAGCATGTCTACTTTAAAAACAAGAAATACAGGGAGTTCTGAAATTGCACAAATCAGTTCCTCTCTGCACAGAGATAACTGTTAAGTGAGACCGATTATAAAAAGCAGGAGATAACTGAGGTTTCCACAATTATGAGTTACCAGTCCTAAAATTCCCATTTATGAAATCTCAATACTAATAAATGCAAGGTATATTTGAAGTAGCAAACACTAGTGAAGGAAGGAAGATGAATAACTCTCTGCTTCAAGGAAGATCTTATTCTTACTTCAGTATGCAATAGCTATTTAAACAGATCATCAAATGAACAGTAAGCCCCTGAAGCTTTATCCCAAGTCTATCATTAAATCTGTTCATTAAATGGTCAGATTTACAGGTTTCCCACCCCCACTAATCATTTCAAACTTCTTTTTTTCTTCACAGTATAGACAGAATTTCAGTGAAGAACTTGCTCCAAGTTTCTAGTTTCTCTGGTACATACACTTTACTTCTTGCACAGTTATTAAATTCATAATCATGTGGAAGCTTTAATACATTCACTGTTTATTGCCACTTCCAGAAAATTGACTGAATATACAAGACCCTACGCTATCAACAGGATGCAGTACCCTAATATACAGATACTCTAGCATTCAATATTCTAGCCTTTAGTATATTGCCCTTCATTATACTTATGCTGCCTTCTAATACGTGCAAGTGTTTCAGCTTCAGGTGCCATCTGAAATGCTGCTTTATTACATGAACATTGCTTAAAGTAGACAACCCCTCAATATTCCTCAGGAATAAAGTGAAAAACACACACTGTAAACACACCAAGGCTACAGAAAAACTCTGTTCTTGCCACCCATTTTTTTGTATCTTGCTTAATATATGATTCATTAACCACCTATACAACTTCCCTCTAAGGGTAGAATAGCTACAAAGTACAAAATCCTTTCCTCTAGTGTTCTCACAAGGTGGGAAATCACAAGAGAAACCTTACAAAGATGCTTCTGCTCAGGACCTTCTGCTGAACAACTGACTGTGGGAAGTACTGCTCTATGCCTGCAGTGGTTACTGGTCAAAGAGCCAGGCAGCAGACCACTCAACACACTTGCCATCATCGTGCTCAGCATATGTTCTGTATGGAACACTGATATTAAAACTTTCTGAATGTTTGAATTTACTAGGAAAGGGTGAAAAGACTTAAAATTATAGACAATGATCATAATTTTCTTCTGTTGTATTTCAGATCTGTACTGGAATAAAACTGCCTTCCTCTCTGTGCAAAAAAACAACCCAAATTAGGACCACTATTAGCAAGTAACTCCCAAATTCTCATCCTCCTCATTATTTATTACAAATTGTGCTTTTCAAAAGCTTTTATCTGTACTTCAACCACGAATATTTTTTCCATACAACTTGAACAAGGAAGAGAATGTATCACTTGCTATCTTAGGAACAAGGACAGACAACAATGCTGCTTTTCATTAAACTTTTAATGCCAATTTTTAGAAAAGCCTCTTTCCTGCTTCTTGTGTATCTGAAAGATAGTTAACCCTGCTGCTGCAAACAAGCCAGAAAATTTCAGGTATGGTTGGTGTCTTTTTTCTTTTATTTCACACTGCAGTACTACTTCCCATTGCAAATCACTCACCAAGTGGTTTATAGTGTTTTTTTCTGAAAATCTGTTAATCTTCAATTCCAGAAGTTTAACTTGATTGACCAGTTGTCCTGTTCTTCCTCACTCTTAAGTATAATATACATTTTAAACAACTTATGAGTTTGGAGGATTTTTGTCTCCTTAAGGCCCACACAGAATTTGTGACAATCACCACTAGCTATAATTACCTAAAAGCTATGAATTATTAGTCAGATGGTTACATTTTTCCCTGTGCATGCAACAGAATATCAGTAACTATGGTACCCCTACCACATCATCAATTATGAAATAGTTAATGGTTTGTGATCATCTCCATATGGAACATTTCACACATGAGTAGAAGTTATTCATCATATCCATATAGCTCCTTTGAGAAGGAAAATCAGCTGCTGCCAGACTGGGGACATACAGCTTTTCTGAAACACGTAGGAACAAGTGCAATGGGAAAGAAAAGCTGCACTGAAACCTGCAGGAATACAGGAGTATTACTGCTATAGTTTTCTCAACTCAAAAAGGGAAGAAGATGATTAAGCAGACTTTTGGTGTTTTCAAAGATTAAATAAACCCATATATAAAACTGAGCACCCATTTTTGCATTGCAGTGATTTTGTTTGTTTCTTCTTCCAGCTGACTATCACACCCTTTGCTCCTAACTAGGAGTGGTAAGATGTCATGGATGCTGACTAGATAAATCAGAGAGCAATACCATTTCTACCTAGAACTACTACTGGACATCTTTCCAGTAGCATTAGCACAAGAGATAAAACTGTTTGTGGAAGGGACACTGTGCAACTTCCAGCATACCAAGGGATAAAGGCAATAGAAGGTGTGCTAAAGGCTGGCATATACGACACAGCCAAAATGTTTCTCCTTCCAGGCATCTGGAACCATATACAAGTTACAAACTTATGAATTTTAATAGCTCCAAGATTATACCAACAGTCTCTCAGTACTGATTTCATATTTTCTTTACAGCTTCTGTAACCTCACTAAATTGGACCTGTTCACTAAAATCTACCGTGATTTAACTCCATTTCTCTGTACAGTCTGTCAGTCCTGGCCCTTTAGGCTCGGTTATTAGAAATACTAAAACACGTAAGCAGCTTCTAACCCTCAAGTTCCACAGAGATACACTGTGTTTTTCATATCAGGAAACTGGAGCGGAAAGAATATTTGTTTTTCAAAGTCCCAGAAAGAAGCCTGCCACACTGTCAAAAAACTTGATCTTTCTTGATTTCTATGTTTGTCTACCAGACTACACTCCAAATATACAGAGCTGAAGTTAAGAAAGTCTGATCAAGCATTAATACAGTTTTAAGACTTTAAGATGGTTTCAAGGCATTAAAGGTGCAAATCTTTGACAACATGATAACATTGCCAAAATTGACTAGTTTGCAAAAGCTGATGACAACAAAAACAAGGGAAGTATTAAATTATGAATCATCAACATTTTTTTAATTAAGTAAAACACTAACAGCAAAGTCTGTAATTTGAGTTCAAGGAGAAGTTTCACATTCACAAAGATTACAAGATTGGCTTATATTCATGCATATAAAAGAACCACAGTAACAAAGCAAGTATCTCTCGTTCTCTGATGTTTTCAATTCTTGTTAAAGATGCAAGGGACAGCAAATTTGAATTCATGACAAACCTTTCTTCTGTCACGTAGAAAGGAAAAGTTTATTCTTGCACAGCCCAGGTTCTAAGGTAAATACATGTGAAAATGCATTTGTAATCTGTCTATACCCCTGCTTTGTTCATAGCATATTTTTTTATTACAATCCAAATTTCAGTAAATAATGTAAAAGTTTACCTTCCCAAAGAAATTTCTTTGTCAGTGTAGACTACCATACCAACTCTGTTCAAAGCTTTCTGGAGGCTTCTATTCTGATCATATGCATTTACCCCAACCCATTGCTCATGCAGGAGGATGGCAAACACCATTTGATGAGTGAGTGTTCCACAACCTGCTTTTGTGATTACACTTCAAAAAAACAATTTCAAGGTTTACCTAGATTTCACAGGTGACCTGATCTTTTCCTATGTATTATCATTATGGAATGCCTTATGGAAATTACTGGGCTTCAGGGGTAATCTTAGCGTAGAAGCACAGGTAGGATGATTCCTGAAACCTTTCCAGTATTTTTTAGCGCTAGCTATAGCACAATAATCAGTCATGCATTTCCCACTGAAAATCAACACTGAAAAACAGCTCTAACATTGATGCTATATAGAAAACTAATTATTTTTAACACACAATATCAAGACATTGCCTGCTCTGCAAGGCTGTACAAAGGGCATCAGATACTGCATTTAAGCAGCACTGCTCATTTTTCTCATGTATAGATGGACAAGATAAGTGGCTGCTACTATTTCACATTTTTCTTCCCCTGGCTACAAACATATGCTGCATGGGCTTTACTGCCACCAATACACAAACATCAACATACTGTTTTTCCTCAAGACTATCATACCATCACCCAGAAATCTTAAAGACTTTAAAGGAGTACTGGAAAAAAACCCAGATAATCCCCAACACATATGACAAGCAATTCAGTTACTGAACATATGTTTGTCTGCAACACCAAAACTCTATAGAGCCAAACAGCAAACATAACTTCGAAATGACTTTACCTACAGGGAACCATGCACTTCAATCTGATTTTGTCGTGTAATTTTTGGCAAGGGTGAATTTTCTGTTCTTATTATGGCTTCTAACATTGTGTTAGAGCGCTTTACATCCAGTAACATGCTGGAGATTGAAAACCCCACTACTCTGAAGCCTCTCAGAGTGCCCTTTTCACCCCCATTACTTGGAACAACTCTCCTTAGCTACTCTGACTCCTTTAGAGTTCAAGGTGTGTCCTGAAGTAATACAAGAAGTTTCCTGGGAAGCCTCAAGAACAGACATACTTAAATCTAGCATCAACCATTTTTCCAGTCACCACATATTGATGAGAACTTTTACAGGAGGGGAGAAAGCGTTACTTACCAGTAGTCCTGCTTATTGAAGTCTTCCTCTTCCTCCAGCCTACAACAGAGTCCTTACACTAAGCGCTACAGCTCCCACCTACCAGGAAGCAAAAGAATTATCAATCAAGGTCAGCAGGGAAATACCAGCCTGTGCACTTCAATCTCAGTTACATTTCCATAGCATGGAGACCTAAAACGCATGTTAGAGCCTAGACAAACTTCATCCCCAAACTGTAATGAAGAAGAAATAAAAGGAAAGTAGTTGCTTGAGGCATTAAGAAGCTAGAGAAAAGCAATGGCTTGTTGATGATTCCTCTCCTTCTCCCCTGCCACAGACCTCTGAAGTAGGAGCCTCTGCTAAAGAAATCAGAAAGAAAAAGGCTGCTATAAGCACTTACTGGAGGCCAAATGCACACTTGAGGCATGCATCCAAATCTGTACAGTCTAAACACCAGGAGAACTGCTGAAACTTAATGGGGCATAGCAAGTCATAAAGGCCTAGAACTTCATTGCTATTATGGACACTTATTGTTTTTGCTATGATAAGATGATGTGCTACTAGGGAAAAAAATTTCAACTATCTGCAGTATTTAGCTATATTGGCTACTGTCCTTTTAAGAAGATAGATGTAAAAAGACTTATGTTTCTCTATTAATGCAATTTCCAGAGGAAAGACTGTACAAAGGATTGATGCATATAATCTGTCTTAAGCTATTTTGTCTGTACCTCTGTATCAGTAAATTCTTTAATTGCATTATACACACAACTTTTTTTTATATGGTTGTGGAAAAGCACATTATACCTACCTATTTCTTCTGTTGGAATTTATGACAGCATCTGCTACATTAATCCAATCTTTGTAGAGAGGGACAAAAAATTATCTACTCTCAGTCTTTGAAGAGGAGGAATGTAAAATGTATTGACTAGAGCAAAACAGTGGGTTTAGTTAGGAACTGTATGAGCTGATGCAAGACAATTTACCTGTCAAAATGACGACATCTGACAAAGTTGTCATAAGATTTCATGCCTCTAACATGCTTTTTCCAAGTATTACAACTGCTTTATCAGAAAAATGCTGTTTTTAGTTTCAGGCAAAAGTGACATATCTCAGCTGCCAAACTTCCTGGCATTATCACATTTGAAACTGAATCTACGTGGAACTCAAAGGTATAAAAAGCTTAGCTACAGACAAAAGGTTGATGTGATGATACATAAGGCGATAAGAGAAAACAAGAATGAGATCATCTTTCTCTCTGAGGTTCACCTTTCCTTGGTGCTTTCTTTACAGGAAAGTTTCTCTGCACAAATTTTTTTTGAACTGCCCGTTTTAGAAACTGAGAATCGCAAATTACCCACTTATCGCAACACCGGTATGATGTTTGCAAGGACATTCAGATGTGACTATCATTTACAGAAGCTATTCTATAAAGCCAGAAAGCTAAAAAAAAAAAAAAAAAAAGCTTTTTCAATTTTAGCTTTGTAGAGCATGTTACATGCAAGCAACCAGCAACTACAACTATTTAAGAGGGGTGAAATGAGAAACATTAGTGAATGAGAAAAACTGCCTTATATGACAAAATAAA
Source organism: Psilopsiagon aymara (assembly GCA_024733675.1). Taxonomy (NCBI): domain Eukaryota; kingdom Metazoa; phylum Chordata; class Aves; order Psittaciformes; family Psittacidae; genus Psilopsiagon; species Psilopsiagon aymara. The sequence goes on along the minus strand of JANRGW010042485.1, from coordinate 39,314 downwards.
TCACACAATCACAGAAAACATCCTGTATACCAAATAAAGAACCCAGAGATAAAGACAGTATGTCAGTGAAGCAATACCTATTTGAATTATTGACTTGAGACAGTCAGCAAGCTTGCTATGCTTAAGGAGACAACACCCCACCAAGGTGGGAATTTTGAAGTAAAAGAATCTCCTCTTTACAGATTGCCAAGGACTATTCCTGGATGACATTCTCACAGTGTAACTCAAAATTAATTTCACAATTATTACAATTTATCTTCAGAAAAAATTCTCTTCTTAAAAATTAAAAAGCTGGCAACAGAAAGATGGCAACAGTTGGCAACAAAATACAAGCAGAAAAAGAAAAATGTGGCAAAGGAACATTAGGAAGTATACTAAATAGGGAAGTAAGGAAGCATTCAAGCATTTAGCTAGTGGAAGACCAGAATAAACACAGACGCAGTGCTCATTCTTCTTGCCATTCAAAAAACAACCAACACCCCTAAGAAAATGAAGAAACTTTGCATGTGGAATTATCTAGTGTAACTGAACAGGAGTCAAAGGTTCCCAGTTTGAAGCCAGAAGCTGGATATCCCTAAAATAAAGCATTTCTCATTAAGTGCATAGCCCAGCAGCTAAAAAAGAGCAACAAACTAAGCCCCAGGGCACTGAAGATTTAATCTGCACTATGTGTTCAAAAATCTTGACCCAACCCAGTAGGTTCTATATGAGAAACACTGGAAAAAATGCACAGAACACCTTCAGGCAAACACCTAACCAATGCTTATAACAGCTGCTTTAAATGCTACTCCATTCCCTACCTCCCCCTCCTCCCGCCAATAAACAATTATTTACGATAACTGAATGAGCCTTTCCTTATGTAGATGTGTTGACCCAGGGAAACAAGCTCATAAGTGGGAAACGCTGCAGTTCTTCACCCTGACAGACTGCACCTTGCCATTATTCAGTATCTATATTATCAAATGCTCTTCAAACACATTTTTAAACAATCAGGCTGCCAAAAGCCATTCAACAGGTATTAAACACCTCAATGACTTTCCAAGATGGCAATGTCGCTTGCTTCTGTGAGATACCATGTTTCTGTCAAAATGCAAAGAGCACCCTTAAATTCCCTATCCACAAATTGACCTTTCTGCCTCAGAGAATTAATACTCTTTACACTGCACAGACTTCAGTACTTTCCCTGTCAGTGATTCATCTCATCATCCAAAAGATGATTTTGCTTATGAGTGACACTTTTCCATTGACAATGACGGGCATTCTTCTCACCTCCTTTTGAGCATTACAAGCATCTTACAACCTTCTCATTCTTGCCTTATTCTTACCTAGCTCTACAGCTACGAAGTTCAGATTTTTCTTGGTGACTGCCTTCACCTTCTCCCTTTTCTTCTTCTCAAAACTGCATATAAACTTACATATCTTTTCCCAGTTATCCTCTTCAATCATGTTAACACCTCTTTTTACTTGCATTCCTAGATTGTTATTTGGACAACGTCAGCTACCATCACACCCCAACCTTTCCTCTTTGATTCTTACGCAGGCCTTAAGCTGTCAACTTTATTTAGTTTCTCTCTTCTGTTTAAATATCTAAAAAATAATTAAAAAAAAAATCAGTTCTTGGCCATGCCACTGCCTGTTTTATTCTTTAATCAAAGCCCCCATTAAGTGGCATCATTGCATTTCTTAACTTTCCCACTTCAGTTTTCAGCACAACGTTAAAAAAAACTACGCATATACACATTGACACTTGTCTAAGTATCATTCTGCATTTCTGTACAGATGTTTTCAGACAGAAGCGGTACATAAAAGTGAACTTGTGAAGCAGCATTTGCCTCTTGATGTTCAAACAGAAGGTCTTAAGTTCTCTTTGAATTTTGGTTTCTTGGCTAACATTAACCTGCAGTGAAGGAATCCCCATAGAGCCTTGCCTCCAAAATACTACCATGAGACTGTATCTCATTTACTTCAGCCCTAGTGGAGTTAACACAGGTTTCCACACACATCTACTAAAAAAATTGTCAAAGAAAGTGTTTGCTTCGTAAGATTTACTGTAACTATCAGTAACTATAACATGGAGTTTTACCAGAATGACAACACCAGAAAAGCCCAAATTGACTAAAATGCTATTGAGAATGTTAGATACCTCTGTACCAGAGAAAACTAGTATATTAAAAAAATTTTGCTTGTTGCTAATGCAAGCAAATTCTGTAAGATAAGCAAGCAGTGGTTTGCTTAAAAACTTAATTTTGTTTGAAAACACTGAAAGGAAATAATGATTCCAGCCTCTGCAGACAGAAAGTCCAGTACACGGAGCTCCACTACATGGGATACAATCATCAGGGGACAAAGCAAAGCTTCCCAATAAATTTTTCAATCACTGAAATGAACATTTAACACCTGAAACTAGTCATAATTAAGCATCTGGAGACATTTGGAGACAACAGAATTAACTGGGGCAGGGAGAGATAATTCAGAGGCCAACAAAACCCAGAACATTTGAAAATGCCTCTAAATTTTTCTAGAAAATCACCACAAGGACAATTTCTCTAAAAGAATTTTCCAAAATCTGTTTTATTATTGGAAGGGCTCTCTTGGGCTTACGAAAAAAAAGAACATTTTTTTCTTAAGTTAAACCAGCAGCATTAGCTATGGCAGTGCTGCAGAGAACAAACAAAATGAGACAAGAAATGACAGTGCTTAATCTGTCCCAAATACAAATTCTAGCTAAACTTACGAATTCTAATTTGCATCTGCAGTAAAGTAAGCAAGGGGAAAACAGCAGTTACAATTATTTAGCTGACATTCACCTAGCTACCATGATCACATTCGCCAACATCTTAGAAAGACAAAGTAAAGTGATTACAGGATTCAAAACAGTTTGAGTGTATGTAACAAACACCCAACATTGCTAGCAAATAATCAGCATAATTCAAGTGCAGATCTAAGACACTTCCATACACTTCCACAGATACTTCATGAAACAATTCTCCCCTCTGCTAGAAAAACTGTGCTTTAAGATCACATATTGATAAACAGATCTGCTGCTGGGAAATATTCTTACTGTGAAAGGAACAGGAGAAATGCTGTAAGGAAGAAAGCAAGCCAAGAAAGGCAGCAGCCTAGGGAAAGTAATTTCTTGGATTATCTGAAAGAAATGGTCAATTACAGATCCAAGACAAGAGAAAGGAAGAATTAGAGATAGGATGGTTAACTTAACACCATTCAACTTGAACAGCAAACACATATTTTCATCTAGACACTGTGGTTCTATTACAGCACTGCTAAAATTAAAAGACCATAAACATTTTTTTTTTTCTCAGTTCATTTAGTACACTTACCAGCATTTGCTGTATAGAATTTCATGGATGGCTCAGTTGTACTTCCTCTCTAAAGTGCTTTGAAGGGAGCTCAAGTGCATCCTCTTGCTCAATCTTTGAAGTGTTTACCTGTACCACCAGCTTCAAAAGTAAAAGGCAACAGGCAGGCAATGCAGAGACAGGAACGAGGCTGAGTACAATACATTATTCAAAAAATATTTTAGTGCTGATCTTCAACAGGGACACAAAGTCCTTTCTTTTTTTTTTTTTTTTTTTTTAACTGAGTCTTTCTTTAGATACTATTTAGAGATACCCTTCAAAATTGACATTCCGGAATTAAGTCAGCAATATATCAGTTGACAAGAACCTAAGAACAGGTAATTTGAAATCATATACATTGTATACACAAATACATAAACCAGAGGATTCTTCATGAAACAAAATGATTGGTGAGCTAAAACAAAAAGCAATTTGAAAACTCCCAATATTAGATAAAACAGAAGCAATATTGGGTACTAAGAAGTAATGGGAGCACATAATAGAAATATTGATAAATGTGGAATTACGAAAAAAAATTATATCTGTATAAACATATTAAAGTAAAAAGAATTCAAACAGTGGTGCAAATGCTTCAGGTGAAGACTAAGACTAGCAAAGTTTCACCCACAAGTCAGGGAAAGAAGGCGGAAAAGAAGAAAAAAAAAGAAAGAAAAGAAAAAATATAAGTATTTAATGGACAAGAAGTGAGATTATTCAACATTCACATCAAATACTTTGTATTCCAAAAGTAACTAGAAAAGATAATGCTACTCTGCAGTCTGTCACAAATATTAATCAAGTTCCTTCTAATACCCAAAACTTAAATCTGCAGGATGCAATGTTTCACACAGAGACTAATAAGAACTGGCAAGGAGCCAGTTTTGAGTACTTCTGTTTCTGTTACTCATCTTTGTGTTAAAAGAACAAGAGAGCTGCAAAAGCACGAGAGTGAGGCTGCTTCTGAGCTGATGACTGCAGCTAAGGAAATTTCCACCATACTTAAAGGTTAGGAAGCTCTCCAAGCACTTGTTTTTCACACCATATATTATAGATCTGACAGCCTATCAAAAGTAACCTGCTTCTTATAAGACCTGGATCTTTGAGAAAATAAGGAAAAGAATAAAAGCCAAACTGGCAGACAATCAGTCAGGCTGCACAACACTAGAGGATATAAATATGACTACACAAGAGCAAAATATTGGGAAACAACTCAGTTTAGTCTCCATCTCTTCTCCATAAGGAAGAGATAGAACAAAAAAGGTAGTGTTGCTGCTTCTATCTACTTTCTCTAACTGGCGGCCTGTTTTGTGGATTTGTAGATTTATTTTTTAAGTTAAAAAAGGTTTTTAAGTTAAGGTTTTTTAATTTTTAAATTTTCATTAATAAAATCTAAAAAACAGATTTAAGATTTTCCTTTATTTTTCCTCCCTTTACCATGGAAGAGTAGAAACAAAAGTGGTAAAACTTACCCTGCACTTTCACATGCAATTACAAGGAGCAATTTTGTGGCATAATATTGAAGGGGGAACACTTCATTGTTTCTGGGGATATACAGCACAGAATAAAGTAGGTGTCTTAACTAGAGGGGAAAGGACTTTATTATGGAGAACAGTGACCTTTTCCCAAAAACGTTAACCCTAAAGGAGAACTAAGTGAAATGCAAGAACTTAAAGCTTCCACTAGCTGAGAACATAAACGTTACTATGTAAAAGAAAGTAACTACAGGTAGAAAACTGTAACAGATAAAATGAACAAGAAAACTAAAGGAGATTGACAGTTTCCATCATGTTTGTTCACTAGTCGACATCAAAGCCACCAACAATGTAACATGGACTGCACTAATCAGGTATTTGCTAAAACAGAAGCTTCAGAAGTGAAAACTACAGTGCACCAATACCATAATTTGCATTGAACACTCACTCATGAGTCAACACCTGTTTTTCAGGCAAAAAGGCTGGAAATACAGCAAGAGAAAAAAATCAGTATCCTCTGCAGAAAAGCTTCAACCCTGTGTGCATCAGAATCCAAAAATTTCTCCTTATAAATGCCTAGTAAGTGAAGCAGGGGCAGTTTTCAACATCTTCCCCAATTCTTAAATTCTTGATCCATCACTCCCTTCATAATGCTATTCCCGCTTTGTAAGTTTTATTTCCTGGTTTATAAGATCAAGAATTGAAAACTGAGATGCAGCTGAACTGCTATGGGGCCAGGGCCTGTGGTGGATCAGATGAGAAAGTTGACTCAGACAGTGGTCATCTACACAAGGTTCACTTCAGAACAGTAAGAACTGCAAATATCTAGATATCTTCTAAAGCCATGTACAGCAGAAGCCTCAATCATTTTATCTTTTTTGAGACATTATGAACCACAGTCTGCTTATGACCTTTAGAACAAAAGAGAAAACTGTATGACTATGAGATACTTGAAGTTTTCACAGATAAAACAACTGAACGTTTTATATCCCTTTTGCCAAGTCTTAATGAAGCAGGGAAGGCAACAACTACTTATTACGCTTGGAAGAAAAGAATTCTACCATCATCTTCAGGGAAGGAGGTCAACCTCTGTGTTCACGCAAGCAGAGTGTTGACACTTTTGCAAAGCATGGTTCTTGTACCACCTGCAGATCTGCTACCATAGAGAGTAGTGGCTGCTGGTCTGCCTCCCTCAGAGAAGACTGCCAGTAGTTTGATATGGCTGCAGTAGTTTGGCAATGGCTGTCAGTAGTTTCTGCAAATGGCTACAGTTGGTAATTGCATCCTGTTCATTGTCTCCCAACCCAGCCAAAAAGAGAAAAGCAGGTCTGCAGGGGGAAGAGCCATGGTAGTGCCATAGAGAACTTTGTGATTGCCTTGGATCCAGCAAAACCATGCGAGCCCCTAAAAGTCACGCTCAGAAATGCTTCTCTGTGAATTATGATTACAACATGATCATTTGGCATGTGCAGCATTAACAACAAAGGTCTAAATACAAAACACACAGCAGTAACTCTTACAGTTACTTTCTCAAAAACTAACTGGAAGTGATGCTGGGTTTCCTGGGGTCTTTTTATTCCAAAGAAAATTCCCTTTTAAGGGACTTACCTTCTCCAGTGCCAATGAATCCACAAGCTCAAGACTGATGGAAGCCAGGGACTGCAGAGCTGATAGACTTAATCCACCTGCTAAAAAGGATCATGCTGGAGCTGGTAAGAACCACTGGCTGCACAGTCCAAACCTAATTCATTTAACCCAGTGTGGCATCCCTAGAAAACTTCATTGTCTAGCTTCTTAGCCAGGCAGAGTCACGTAAACAATCTGAAACCAAGAGCCTGAGATGACTGCAGTCCCTAAGGGGGCACAAGAAAAGCCAGACCAACACATTGCTCCCCAAAGGCACTCTCATAAGCAAGCAGAAAGAATATCCCACATCAAGCTATACTGCAGAATTAAAACACATCTCAATCAGCAATTACAACTACTGTGAACCAGAAAAAGAACTGCAAGGCTGAAATCAAGCTTCACACAGAAGCTGGCACAAAATTTATTTGCACTGTTTTCTCCCCATGCTGACAAGACCACAGCCACAATCTGGACATACAAACCAGCACTGCCAGTCTGTCTCTCATTTCAGAACAACTAAATCATCATCATTAAATCATGATTTCAGATCATCGTCGTTTCAGGAATTCAGAAACATTCTGTGTAAATAAAGCCCGCTGTACTCACACAGTCTCAGTACAACTCTGTGCATCAGGATAAATCAGTGTTTTAAAGCAAGTCCCTCTTCCAGCAGGTGTGCTAATATCACAGGCAGACATCATATGCTGTTTCACACACTCCAAAAAAAGGCCTAATATAACCCAAGACAGATAGTACAAAATATTTTCCCTCACTGTGGATGCCCAGCTCCTCTCTCTACACAGACAAAACCTCATCAGGACCCCACACAAGACTTCTGGCTCAAAGGAAATCTCTTCAGTTTTAGTCATCCTCTCAGCAACAGGACAGAAATACACCTTCAGCTCTAATACTGCTTCTCTGAATGCATGCTCCACATCTTCTGATTTATACTCTGGTATTATCAGTAAAATAGCTTTTTTTGGGGTCTCTACACGCCCACAAAAACTTCCTTCAGTAATCCCCTTCATTAGCATTGAACTCTTCATGATCTGAGGGCTGCTAAGGCTTGCTTAAGCTTTTCTCTCAGTCTCACTGCAACATCTTCATCAGAAATCATCATCACTTCAAAACAGTCAACAAAATCGGGATATTACAACCAGGCATCACGCTTTCATACAATTTATTTACTTAGCGCAAACTTGCTTTCATCACCAGTTTAGTATGCTGGGCTCAAACTTAGTATACTGCCTTAAACAACAGTATTAAGATTCACCAAGCATCACACAGCTCTCACATATCAGAGCTGTCAAGTTGCCAAGGTCCAACCACCAGATATTTTCAGCACGGCATAGGGAAGCACAGAGTCAACATTTCTTCCTGAAAGGAAGACTGCCTTCCATGCATGGTTTTTTAAAAAATGTCAAGTTCTAATAAAAAAAAAAATAAAAAACTTAAAAAAATGAAGCTTTTGCTATTCAAATGGCTATCACCATAACAACCAACCTCCTCAAAACTTTCAAGAAATACCATCTTCAAAGTACTGTATGAAGTAGGAAGGTAATAACTTAAGTGAGAAGCTGAAGGTATATATTAGAGCTGTGTAATTTTCACAAAATAAGTCTATATTATGCATAAATAACCACAGCTGTTACATCACAAACAAAGCCTACTGAATGATTTCTGCAGTATTGGTTTTTAGGGAGCCATTATACAGAGACAGATGACACGAACAGGGTACAAGAAAGAAACTGTACACGTAATTCTTAATATCAAGATGCTTCAGGCATTCCTGTCAAGGCTTATTTTTTAAAAAAATGTGCTTACATTAAAAACAGGCAATTTCTTGGCTTTTGGGATTTTTACGTTATCTTCCTATGATAAACAAACATACAGCCAAAGTACCACTTTCCTGCAAACTACCCTTATTTTTGGCTAAATTCCTCTCCTTCACAGTACTTCCTTCAACATTCCCTTACGCATTGCACAAAGATTCTTCAAACGCTAGTAATTTCAAAGGAATGGTGTAGACAAGCCAGCTTCAGGCATGCACCAATAAAGAGCTTTTCAAGATAGGCCACGCAGCCTCTGTTTGATAGCCTAAGATCTCCTTCTTTAAAACAAAGGACCAAAAAACCAAAACCATCAAGCCCAAACCAATGCTGTCCAGACTAGAATGAGAGTTACACCTAGCACCACCCAGAGCAGAAGTTCTGAAGCATCCACATCATATCCTCGAAGTGGTACTGCAGAGCTGGACGGCGGCTGAAATAGCCCTTGCATTTCCTGATCAGCTGTTTAGAGCAGATTCACAGAGGATGAAGCAAGAAGTGAGGTGAGGTGGCCACTGAGGTGCGGGCACCTTCAGGAAGACCACCAGAACAGAGGACTGATTTGATGCAGTGCAGCTGGGAAAAAGACAGTTAGGTGCAGGCACAGTAGATGTGCTAGAAAGACTGTGCACAGCTGACTAGCACTGGATGAAAATTAGAAGTGGACAGAACCCTTTTGCATGCAAACTTTAATTTAGAATTATTGAGAAATAAGACTTGTACAATTCCTCCAAGACACCATATTGAAAAGTTCATTCTCATTCATGCGACTATTCCAGAACTGCAAAATAAACTTATAAACTATCCCTCAGTTAGCAAACAAATTGAATAGGCTCCTATTTCTTCACAGATGAACAGAAGTACTTGCATTAAACTGTCCTGTTGCAGAGTAGACAGTTGTATAAAAAATTCAAAGTGGACATCACGTTCTGTTAAGTGATTCTATCCATTTTGAAAACCTTGATCAAGTTGCTTTGAAATCAGACACTTCAGTTTTAACCAGTATTAATACTCCAAACTGAAACATCTACAAGATGTTCCTAATATTCAAGACATAAAGAAAGAAACCCATACGGTTGCTTTTAGATTTGTCATTTGATGTTTTTCAGAGTCATTCCTAAGTATCCAACAATCAAGGTCTTCATTAGATAAGATTATTTATTTATGAAGTAGATCAAAAGGATGTGGGTCCCTTCTGGCTTGGTCTCACTGTATGTCCAAATACAAGACAAGGGCTATATCTCAGGTATCACTGCATGCAAACGTACAAGAAAAACAGCAGAATTTATCGCATCCTCATACCCATTACCTAGATAGCCCTCTATTAGTAAATAGAGGCAGGCAGTGACCCTATTTTTGGGCTGTTCTCAGCCACCTTCCCAGCTGCTCTGTAAGTCAAAATAGCAATAAAACAAATAAAACTAATTTAAAAATCTCCCAGAGTGGATGTCAAGCACATTGCAATTGAAGAGTAGCACTAAGAGAAGATGAACCTTATTAACAATAGTCATTAATAGATATTGCTTCAAGACACACTTATTTTCAAGTGGTAACTAATTTCAGCTACAAACATCTCGCCAAAGGAAGTGAGTTGCTCTACAACACAGAAAACTCCCGACATTCAAAATCATGCCTTCCACTGTAGGTTAAACCATTCACCGCTCCTTACAATGCATTCTTCAAATATCATTTTGTCATCTCATTTCTGATCTATTAACAACAGAACCAAGAAACAGGGAAAGAAGAGAGTCATGTGTTGACTCCTAAATGCAAGCAACTGCTTTGCGTATCAGGCTTTTCAGAAGAGGTAGAAGGCTGAACAATACAGGATATCAAGTACTGACAGACCTGCTGCACGTTTCCCCTAACAACAGCCAATATAACCCCTATCAGGATCACACATCTAAGCATCCCTACTGATGTCTATTCTCATTCCACTACAGCTGAAAAGTATTTTTTACATACTCAGATAAAGAACCAAAACACGGGAGACTTCCACAGAATAGATGCAGGGGTTCTGCCACCTAGTGGCATTTAGAGCCTCATTATCCTCTCTACCATATTATTATCTTTCCCCTCTCCTCCCCCGCAACTGGAAGGATTTGAAACAGAATAGAGAACACAGTTTTACTAGCATTGAAATTATCAGTCCTAGTTTCCTGTGTCTTCATTTCAGAATTGTATTCTGTAGCATCCAAGATAATGAGAGTTTCAATTGAAGCTTTTCTAGCTATTTAGGGAGTCATAGCATATTTCTCTTCTCCTCCAGCTCCAGCAGCTTTTCTGCTACCTTATATTGATTTCATGTTGTACAGTCTCTTTCATACTCAGCTGCCCATTTTCAGCACTTACCATATAATATCATCATTGAGGTCCCTATCCATTTGTCACAACTGCTGGAATCTGATAGACCTCAAAAGCAATCATGGGCAGGAAAGGGGAAAAGGCAGAGACTGAGAGACAAAAACAGCAGAATAACAAAAGCCTTGCTTCCTCATGACACTGTCTACATGAAAGTTTGTCAATAAAGAATCTTTGTTGGCCCCAGCTGCTCAAGGGATTCCCCTGCCCAGTTCACAGCATGGACCCACAGCATGGCATGCCAAGGAGACAGGGACACAGAAGAGTACAGAGGCAGGAACTCCTTCAGGCAAGCAGCTAGCAGAAACCCCTTTTTGCCAGGCCATACACTCAAACACCCCCTTTCCCACTTGGGATTCAAAACCAGAAGCACTTTAATGCCTAAACTAGGTCAGTCTTTGTTTACACAAAACACAGATGAGAAAGGAAGTATCACTCACTCAACTTGGACTGGTCAAAACCACCTTCCCACAAAGCACAGAGTAGCATACTGCGTCTTTCCTTTTTAAGACACAAAACTGTGTCAAAGCCACATTCAAAGAACACATCTCACACAGACATAGTCAGGTAAGAAAGTACCCTTTTCCATGTAAGACATATGCTTCCTCCATGCAGTACTGACAATGTAATTTGAAGTGATCTCGTATTCTTATTAGGCTATAGCCTCACAGATGCTTCAGGTTCCAGCCCCAATTTGTCAGCTTTTGTAACCCTTGCAAGCGAGGAGCACTTCTGGGCTACACTACTACAGATTTCTTAGTAAATAACAGACAGGTTTGGATGTTTCAGTTTTGGCGGACTGTTTCCTTTTTTGTTTTTTTCTTCTGGATTGAAACAACCACAAAACAAAAGCAACTGAAAACACAAATAGCAAAGCATAAGCAAGATCACAAGCACTATACAGCCATAAGTCCAGTCTTTCTGACATTTTTCCTTTGCCTTCTCAAGATTTTTTCCTCCAACTCCACAGCAATCCCTGCACTCTCCACGAAGTTCCTGAGCTGCAGCCTATGGCAACTTTCCCCCTTAAAAGGTGTGGGAATTAGTGGTAAGAAAAAAAAAAAATAAGATAAAGAAGACCTGTCACAGAAGAGCCAATACTGCAGAACTAGCCATGATTCATATCTCTGGTGGGCTCCTATGGGGGAGGATGTAATACAAATAAATATATGTATAAATTTTAAAAAGAGTAAAATGAAACAGCAAGTTTCATTTCTTGCTGTGTATTTCACAGATTTGGATTTCAGCTTTGTAAGGTACAGATGTAAAACAAGCATGCAAGAACTACCATTCTGATGAAGAGGTGCACATGTACTTTAATGTGAAATCATGTCTGACCACTCAGTGATGAGTTCTGTGGATTCCAGATGTAAATACAGACTAGATTTCTGCTAGAAAGGAAAGCTCTTCTCCTTGTCAACAAGCTAGTAGCTTTCACAGCAATAGTCCCTGCGATTAAGAAGCAAAACAGATTGCTGGAACAAAGGTGTTGGCAAACCAATACTTCAGAAGTGTAGGACTGTGTGCGTAAAAGCCAGGCAAAGATTGCTTCTCTCAGCAGCCTCCTGGATCAAACCAACAATGGCTCAGCACAGAAACCTTTCCTACAGGGCCTGTTCAAACTCTAGTTTGTACGTAGAAAGCTATTCACATAACATCACAGTATCATTCAAAAGAAGTTAGGGATGTGTTATCATGAAGATACATCTTTACCTCACTTTTCAGGTTTCATTTAATCTCAATTCACGTTGGCACTGAACAGCTCTGTCAAAACTCAGCTGCAACCTAAGGAACTTGCAGAGTACCATAGTAAACCACAGTCCTTTACGCAGGACAATCCTCATAAAGGATTGTTAATTAGAGCTCAACCAGTCTTCCTTTACACCTTATTGGAACAAGTAGCTTGCTCAGACAGCTAGTAAGCTGTTTTCAGGCAGTATTATCTGTTTATATGATACTTCTATAGACCTGGTTCAGAAATCCCACTACAGAGTTAGAGTTTTCAAAACCACTAAGGAAACACTTAAAAATATCTTGATGAAGTTAAAATAACTTTATGCAGTAATAAAAAAAAAATTCTAAAATGGAACACAACATGCTAAGAAGGGCAGCAGTTTCCTTCTCATTTCTATGAATCTTTGGAACTCTGTCTCAGACTTGTTCATTAGATGTTATGCATTACATGCTTTGTAAGAGCTACAGACCTGTCAGTGAATCAATCAGTTCACCTGTTTCTTTAGAATGAACAGAGCTCTGCTATCCAGGTATGGGCCAACAAGTCAGGATCAAACTCCCATCCGCCCTCAGATACTTGTATGCTCTCCCAAAACTCCACTTTCCTGAAGTACTTGATTTCTTGCTTAACACAACTACTGTCACACAACAAACAGCACTAGCAGGCTGATCTGTGTAAGCAATTTAACTCTCCAACACTAGGAAGAGGTGTCTGGGAAAACAAAACAAAACAAAAAAAAAGGGTTTTCCTTTCTCATTTCATCACACATACACACTCCAGTTTGATCTTGCTTGGCTCACCTGGTGTTTTCATTTTCTAGGAAAGGCAGGATGAGGAGTCCAGCCTTACTCTGCTCTTATTCATGACTTCTTACAGCTGCTAGCACCTTGTTCAGGGACAGATCCAGGCAGCATTTGGCTCCTACTACCTGTCCAGCTCTAGCAGGGGAGCTCCAGGCTGAAGGTGTTTGTTTGTCCACCCAGTCTCCCTACTCTGCAGGACATCAAAGTCCCAGCAGAAGCTATGCAGTTATTGCTGGAAGTGGAAAGCAGTGGCTTGCACATAGAGGGCAGGTAAGGACTGGCTGCTTTGAACAGTGTCACAGATCATGCTCTAACTCTATGGCTGGTGTGGCAGTAGGGAGTGCAAGACCTCTGAAAAGCAGCAGCACTGAGACTAGTATTTTAGTCTTCCATCACATGTGATCTACCCAGGTAATGAATACCCACACTGCCAACAAACTGTAACAACACAACACTTAGAAAATTTTATCAGATATTTTACATCTTATTTTCTAACCATCATTCCAGTACAGTGTATCAGTCACACACTTATTGAACAGTTTTTGATGTCTGAAGTGGTCTTCAGAAGAAATCAGACTGGCTTATTAAAAATATATTATTTTTACCTGAGCTGTAAAATCTTGATACTAATATGCTAACCTGGCTTCTAAAACTGTACAGGAGACTAGGAACATGTTCCAAACACTCAAAGTAATCAATGCATTTTACAGAAAGACCCAAAGCAGAAGGATGAAAAAACAAAAAAGTTACTTTTGGCATTACTCTGCCCCCTTTTCATTTCTATAAGAAGCCTGCAATGACAACTGAGAAGAAAAAAAAACCATCAGACTCACACATGTAGGTGTGCCAAAGAGATGGAAGCCCAGCTCAGATGGCAAGAATGTCAGGCATTTCTTCTGCTGATGGATGCAACTGCATCTCCTACCCAGAGGTCAAAAGCAGATTTGAGTTTCCAGTTTTGGAGCTTTGGGTATTTTTTAGGTTTATTTGTTTTAAATCAAGAGTGTTTTCTTTGCCCTTCTAAAGTTCTATGTCAGAGCCAAACACTTTTAACATTTAACATATTAGTACATTCATTTATAGATGCTGCAATTCTGGCATATGTCTCTGAAAAGTCATTTAAATTCTAGCACCTTAAATTATGCAGATTGGTTTGTCACTATGACAACAATTTTTGACATGTCTCCAGAACAAAGCTGATATACGAAAGTACTAGTTGTTCTCTTCCTTAACTGAAGCTAAGAGCTAGTGAAAGCTTTACCTCTTCTGGGCAGAAATGAAGAATTTACATCTTTTAGCATGCTTGATTCTAAATAAGCTATTTAATGTACATCACATAAATTGCTTGATGAATGAGGAAGGAAGTTCCTCTACATTTGTGTAGAGGAATTCTTTATCAGCAACTAGAAGCACAAATATGTGCCCCAAACATATTAACAGCAAATAGACAGATGCTCCAACATCTGGAAAACAGTAATTTTGTTTTTAAGCATCCATAGAGCACACACACATACACACACACATCACCAACACTCAGAATCATCACATAAGTATACTGGCCAGAGTACCATTTCACAGCAGTATCACCAGGACAGGTGGAACCAAGTCCTGAAAGCCCATTTACTGCTAGATAGTTTCCATACCCTTGAACAGACATATGGACTTATTTATATTGTGAGCTGTACCCCAGCTAATACGCTGAGGTAGAGCAAAAATTCTTCTTAGAGGTCTTTGTAAGAGGAACTTATGAAGAAAAGTCTTATTCAAGGGCTTTTCTGGGGGACTGGAAGGTGCAATCAAGCAACACCTCCTCATATGAAGCCTAGAAGGGCATAGTAACAGGTAAACAGGAATAATGACCTCAGAACAAAACTTCCTGCCTAGATCATTAGATCAGGCTGTACTGAAGCAGACAAGGCCACAGGACAACCCAAAATGTTTTTGCACACACACACACACCCCTCCTAAAAAAGGGAAGGGCCGTCAGTGGATTTGTCACATAGTATCAGACAGAGCTAATGCTACTGAATCAATGTGCACCCATAATCTGGAGAAGCACCATTAGTAATGCAAAGTCGCCTTAAAAAAAAACAAACACAATTTCCACCTAACCCCATAGGAAGATAAGAATCAGCTAACCACACATACGAAGAGATCTGGGTGTGATTTTTAATTGTTGTATTAGTAGTGCTCTTCTCCAAAGGTGCTCTTCTATCAGAAAAATAATCACACCCAGTAATAATAAAAGGGCAGTTTCCTAGAGATGCCTCATGGCTAGAGCTGATGAGCTATGTCCTAGCTTAATGTTTAGACTTGATGATCTTAAAGGTCATTTACAACTTTGCTGATGCTACAATTCACTTGACACAGCGGGAAACTTTGCCATTTCTAAGAAATAAAATGGTCATAGACTAAATATTCTATTCCCCAGGTTGTTGGAAGTAGATAACAGCAATGAGATGAAGGAAGTGGAATAGAAGCAGGTCAAGTCTTCCACTTGAAATGATTCACAATGTACACTAAAACAGACTAATCAATGGAGCAAAGGGTTGTGGGAGGGCAGTAAACAGCCTCATCATAGATCTAGGACAGTATCCAATTTAGAACATCATTTTCCAGAGGTTATTACACTGAAGCCTTTGATACACTTCCGCTGAATGTAGAAAGAAACTAGAGGCTCTTTCCCTCAGTGGCACAGATCAGCCCCACTGTTGGCAGCAATGCTGAGCAGAACCTTGCATTGAAGATGATAGGGACACGAGCTCAGCTAGACCCCAAATGCTTAAACAGCAATTAAAACTCCCCTATGTTTATCAGCATAGAAAAAACAACAGTGAAAATGCACATCAAGTCCCATATTAGACAACTTAAAGCACAGAACACCATTTGGTTGGTTCGGGTTTTTTTTGGGTTTTTTTTTTTTTTTTTTTTTTTTTTTTGTTGTTGGTTTTTGTTTTGTTTTTAATTACAAGCAACCCACATGTTTGGTTAGGGAATAATTTTGGTTTTCTTATCATACCAATATCAATTCCATTGCAAGTATTAATGATAAGATTTCTTATGGAGCAAAATTTTTACATCTATACTGCAGATATACCAATCTATACTATAGGGACGTCTATACCATAGATAGGGACACCTACTACTGTATTAATTAGCCAGTGCTTTTGTATAGGGGGAAGAAGCGTTTCATCTTTTAATAGTGAACACAGCTAAATAACAGGCTCACACACATTTTAGGAATGTTTAAGTTGGACTCAGTTAGTGTCTCATGCATCTTGAAAAGGGTACTGCTGTTACAGCTATATGAATATTCTTGATCTACTTAAAAGCTTATTAAGCATCCTACCTGCAGCCTGTCCCAAAGTACTATCAAAGGAAGTTTTACAGAAGCACTGTTCTTTCTTCTTTCCCCTCCCAATTTCCATCCTCTGCACAGGATAACCCAAACAAATCAGTTTCTCTGAAACCTAACTGGTTCACAGGATCCTGCTTAGACTGTAGTCTCTATCCATCCATCTTCAAGATGAACATTTTGCTGGTAAAGTTCATTCTAGTCCACAGAAAAGTGGACTGAAAAGTCACAGGAAAGTCCATTATTCTGATGATGTGGAAGCTGTGTGGTGTTTGTTCTATTTAGAAAACAGCAACAACATTACACAAAATAATTCAAGCCCTAAATTTGGAGACAAATAGATAAAATAGTTTGTCACCATGCATATAACTATTCATAATTACAAAATGTTGGTGTAATAGTCTTTTTTAAAAGAGACAACTGTGAAATTACTGGAGAGGATAAAAAAAAAAGACAGCTTTATTTTCCAATGAATTATTCCTCATTATTTAGAGACATAGCCATCCTATCAAAACCATCATATTGACCAGCATGTCACTGGTACCACTATCACTGGATACATTCATCCAACATTAGTTATCTCTGTCAGCATCAATGCTACATGTATCCAAACAAGACTTGCCCTGTCAAAACAAGACCTGTAACCCAGCACACATCTTTGCTCAGGTCTCTTCTCTCACATGCAGATAACTTTCGATCCTTTACATCAACGCTGCCTTGGGTAGTGTTCTCCTCAAAGTCACCTGCTCCATTTTCTCTCTCCAGCTTTAACAGAAGGTCAAGCATTCATTAATCCCTGCAACTTGCCAGTACAGTTAAAGTGGACAGATTTCAGCACAGCCTATATGCCAACAGGGAAGAGAGTATTTGGAAGGCACTGAACTTCCCCAAAAGCAAGATCATATCAGCTGTAAGATACTCATCTTGTTTCTTTGCCTTCTCTTACAGAGGCTCCAGGTACAACAAGTAACCTTGTATTCAGTTACAGAGGAATGCAGGTGAGCATTTGAAACAGAAAAACACAAGAATGCTCCTTTGTCTCTAGAATCAACATATTTTAACCATCCACATCTGAATGCTAGCAGTGTAGGATGCATTTGTCACACAGTCCTACCCCCAAGGCCTACAGTTAAGGTTGTACTTCTGTCCACAACAACCTCTGAAATGGCAAGTTTGGAGGAAATTGGAGTGTCACAAATTGAAGATTCAGTAACCTCTCAGTAAGCATTACATACCCAAGAGATTTGGATACAGAGGGAAAGTCAAGGGTGGCATCTGTACAGCAGTTCACATGAGCAAGTGCAGCACAGAAACACAATAAGCTCAGCTACACCATAGTAAAAAACATCACACATTAGCATAAAATGCCAAGGAAAAAACAGAAGTGTGAAGATAGCATCACAGAAATTACTTGGGGTTGTAACTCGCACTAACACTTCAAGGTTGGGGGTTTTCAGCCAGCTGCTCCATTTGGGGTTCTCTGTTCAATCTTCCCACCTAACAGTTTCTGCAATTGCATTTTCCCCCATTAATACAAATACAGCATTATTCATCATCTAATTAAGCCTAAAATTAGGTATGCAGCCACATCAATATAGAAATATGAAAGTTGTATGTTATTTGATATGTTCCTGAAACTTTTGCAAAGTTTTCTTACCTTTAAATTGAAATTTCACAGCACAAATATTCTCTGTTCAAGAACTCATCGTAAAAATAGGAAATGCTGAGAGCCAGTACATTAGAAAAAGATTGTACTTCTCTGATCAGGGAACAGTACTCTGAGGAGCTAGAGTCAAAAAAGTGACAAGTCTTGCAAATTTAACACCTCTCTTATGCTGTGAAGGCAACTGCACTGCCAGATGTGCCACTGTCACAAAACCCTCTCTCATCAACTAACAAGCAAGCTCTCTTCAATTTTGGTATTTGGAGAATTCGTTGTATATTCCAGTTTACAACTGTATTCCTGAGCTGTACTATTTCCACATCAAATACTTTCTCCTCCGGTATCTATGCATTCAGAAACAAAGCCAGAAAGCTATACTGCTATTTTCCCGTGTTTCATGTGAATTTCTGCCTTCAAATATATTTACTTGGCTCTCACAAGCATGTTCAAGGGTAAAATCTGGACCTCTGCCACAACCACATTCCTTATTGCAAATACATGCCAACCTTCAAACTTCAGTTATTTGAGCAAAAACATATGTTAATTGTTATGCAAGAGGAGTGGAAAGTATATCAGACTAAGCACACTTGAAAGTTTAACAAAATCAGACCTCACCACCAAACAAGAATTCAGAATATAATTACCTTCTCATATTTGTTATTCCAGGACTGGTCTAACAGGTATTGCAACATTTGCCAGCATAAAGTTATTCAGTTACATGTAAAAAATAATGGAATGCAAGGAGCATGTTGCAATAAGCCAGCTTAATAGATACCAGCGACTTAAGAGGCCTTTTCCTTTCACCTACGAAGGACAGCTGTGAACAGCTTGGAAAAGCACAAGCCAGGTAACTAAGAAGCAACTCCTAGAATAAGTTTTGATAACTTCATATCAGCAGCAGGCTCTACATGCAGACAGAAGGGTGAAGGGTGTCTACCTACAGCAATAATGTATCTTTTACCATAAAAGAGGCAGAAATTTTTCTTTACTTTTATTCTTCACATATATTCTACATAAAGACTAAGCTTAACTTTGACACAGAACATGCTTACGCTCTTGGTAGAGTATGAATCAATAAAGTCAATTATTTTCCCCTCTTAGAGCTAAAGTGTACATTGAGAGAATCTGAGAGAGAAAACCACCACCGCTGCTACAACAGGTGGCACTTATGCTTCTCTGTAGTACTCAAGAACACCTTTGCATGCCACACCAGCACCTGGTATTATCAAAACACACACTGCTGCCAAATCAAAGCAGCAAGCTAGTAGAAGCATGCATTCTTTCAACGAATCTGCAGATTGAAGTTCTCAGCAAATCCAGTTGAAGAGATCCCAACCTGAAGTACAGCCCACCTAGTGAAAGACCAGATGCCTCTGACAGGCACCCTTCCCCTCACTTTCCAGAGGGAAGAGGAGATGGCTGCTCCAGCAGGGAACATGAAGGAGCAAGTCACCATTTCAAAGACCTACAGTTACGTCTGAAGGGGTAAGGTGGCAAGGCACACTGTGATCCCATGGGGCAGCTAACAAGAGCACAGATCCTGACCTGATCTGGTATAGGAGTAGGAGAAGGCTCAAAAACATCCTAGGGTTCCTGTTCTTTAAAGCTCTGCTGGGCTACCTGAACTGCTGCTAGAGTCTAGCACAAATGAGGAAAAAGAAGATCCTAGAATCAGAACACAGTCTTTGAAAATCCCAAGGCTGGGTCACTCCAGATACTGACTTCTTAGTGACTAACACATGCTAGGCAAGATTGAGATAACTAGACCTGCACTACATAACAGATTTTCAACACTACTATCTACCAATGCCCTACAAATGTATCTTGATGAAAAAAATTACTTCTTTTGCTCCCCTCACCCCCAGTCCTCTGTGTCTCACACAAAGTCTGACAAACTGTACTGTCTGTATCTAATTCTTGACGGCAAGAATGCATGAATGCAGCATATTGCACTTCTGCCTGTTGCTGTGGCTCAGCAGACAGATGGAATCTCATGATTTTTCACCCTCTAGCCATATTTTCCACAGTCCACTCCAGCAGTTCAAGTTCAACCAAGCTGTCATCATTAGCAGTCTCCTGAATAGAAACAAACTTTCCAAGCTCAAGAACACAGGATTTCCTGAACCGTATCAGAGCAGGCACTCATCAAGACAATAACCAAAAGCATTTTAAACAACAAAACACCAACACAGTAATCTTATTATTTAGGTAGCAAGCAATAGCTTTTCCAGACACTTTTTACCCCTAAATGTGTGCATTTCCTCATAGCAGAATGGTTCTTCAACCTCTATAAAAGCCTTCTATATGAAGGCTGACTGATGGTCCGTATAGAGAAGCAGGAACTTTAAGCCTGGTAATGAAGCTCGGAGACCTCTAAGGCATAAGCATGCTTTATATATGATACTCTTTTCAAGTAAGAAGTCTTCGAGCATTTGCAGTATGCCTAAACAAAGATTAGTTAGAAGTTAGCTACCAATTTCTATTACAAAAATCAATCCTTTTAAATGTATCCAATCCTCCATTTTCCAGGAAAAACAAAGGGAACAGGTGGAGACAACTGCCTTCACTACCTGTATTATTGAGGTTCCATGTTAGCCTGTCAGTACTTTCTTGCAAATAGGCATCAGCACCCCTACAGCAGTTACATATATTTAAGAGATTAAACCAACTACTGTCATTGGAGGCTTCCACAGCCCAGGGCAGAACAAGACTTTGAGAAACAAAATAAAGAACATGGCTTTCAGGCCCTGTTAATGACATCTAAGCAACATGATGTTAGAGTCCATGAAGTCCCATGATTTTGGGAAGGGCAGAAAGTGGTCCTATTTGCCTCGTATGGCATTTTTAAGCCAACTGGGGTGCAAACAGGATGAGACAAGTAGGTAAGAAAGCAAGAAAAGGAGTCAGGCAAAGGTAAATGTAGAACAAGATATGAGGGGCCCAGCAAGGCAGGCAGGCACAAGCCAACAGGGATAGAAAGAGCCTATACAAAGCTAACAAGAGAAAACTTTGGGTTAGCTGAGAAAGCAAGCCAGAACTGACATCAAGCCCAAGCTGCGTGTGGTCTTCACTTGTGAAAAGCTTAAGATTAGACTTTTCTAATCTAAAATCAGATTTTAAAAAAAGGAAGATGACTGGAGAGGCACCTAAAAGGGAAGGTGCGAGCACAGAAAGACATGAGAAACTAAAGTACGTGCAAAAGCCCCTACCCTTTCTCACACACATGGTCATATCTGGAAATGGGACTCAAGGTTTTTGGCTCATGCTTGTTATTTCCTAAGTCACATTTATTGAACAGACTCCACACTTGCAGGCAAAGGTAGCTTTCAGTGAGCTGTACAGGTTGGTACAGCTGGCATTAGAACTAGTGACTCCTCTGCACCCAGGATAGTAGGTGCAGCCTAACAGCACGCTTCCTCCTTTTTTCAAGGAAATAGCAAAAAGACAGACCCAAACTCAAAACAACAGAAAGCAAAAACCAAAAGAAAGTGACATAACTCATTTTAATCAAAACAAGCAAGCCATACTGATCCAGCACCACTGGCACCTGTAACAGCCTTGTCTGAACTGCTCAGGAAGCAAAGACAGGTCCTCAGTTACATGAATTTATAAAGCCCAAAATAAACTGACATCCCTATGCAGCTTTAGGGAAATGCTTAAGCCAGAATTTATCTAGATGCCATTAAATACTAATTTTCTAGGTTCCAATTTATCAAATATTCTGTAAAGTTATAAAATCTATTTCAGCTGTGTTTTATAAACTGCGCTACAAAAAAAATTTATAGGACTTTCCGGATAATCTCCATAATTAGAAGGAAAGCTACCTGGCCCATGCAGCCAGATGGGGTTAAGTATCTTCCCTTTCCTCAGTTGTGTTACAGAAATTCATTAACATAACCTTACAACAAATATCAAAAAAAAAAAACACCAAACAAAAACTTACAGAGTGACATGTCACTGAACAATATAAAACATTTTCAATTGCTTAATAAGTATCATCAAGGTATGAACCACATGGAAATAGCTGTTTAGATGGCGCTTAAATTCTTTAAGTTTTCTTCAGAAACTCCAATTATGGTACATCCACCATTCAGGTGCTCAGTTACATCTTTTTGGGATTTTTTTAATCACATTGTGTATTTAATTATCCACATCAAGTGTGGTAAGGAGAGACAACTTAGACTATCCTCTCTTGGTCTACTTCCCATGACAGCAGATTCTTTCAAGAATATTTTGAGACTTAAATTTTCAACTCTTCCTGCTATTACCTTTAACAGACAAACCAAAAGAATAAAGTATACGTCAGTACTTAGGATTTTTAGGAAAAGCTTAGATATGTTTAACATATCTTACATGACACTAAAGTTTAAGACTTAGCTGGTTTTAAAGAAAATGAAAGGTTTTTCTATTCTAATGTGCTCAAAAAGCCCTCTGGTTTGCATACCCCTTAAGCTGTGTTTCACATGGACTTCCCAAAAGGATAAATTCAACTTTCAGACTATAAACTTTGAAAGCCTGAAATACTCAAACAGCAAATACTGGCTCAGACACACCAAAGTGGCTATCCCATTCAGCCTAAGAGACTTGGCCTGCTTACCAAACAGGGACAAGGGAAGTGCAAGGAGAAAAAAGTTATGCTTCTTTTCCAATAGGTACAGCATAAAGCATTAACTTGGTTTTAATTACCAAAACAAGAAGTAATGCATTTAAAGAAACAACCTCCATAAAAATTTAGCATTCAATTCCCAATCCTAGTTAGAGAGAAAATAAGCATTTACAGTGAAAAAACACAGTAGGCAAATTTGACTGACTGCAGTTGTCAAATGCAGATAAATCAAAGTTATGCTATGACTTCTGCCTTCTATTGGATGGATTTAACTTCAAACATTCCTCAGTGGCAGGGTTTGATAGTCTGAGGATGCAAATGTAAATTCACATCTTATGAGTAAAATCTGAATTGTTCTAACTGCCATATTCCTGGTATTTAAGGGTACTGCTGTTTCATCACTTGCACCAACTACCCTTTCTATCTGTAACGGATTAAAAAAAAAATATCATCAGATCCTCAACTCTTCTACTGGTACCCTGATGTTTTAGAAGAACACCCTTCCCCACTGCCCTCCTATTCCCCTCTGAAAGACAACCAAGCTGCCCCTGTCATACCAAAAAGTTATTGTTACCTCATGGCTAAGCTTAACATGCTACTCTTCTTTAAATGGGAATTTAGCCGAAACACAAGGTTGCTGAAGGCAAGCTACTCAAAGAATCAACCTGCCTTGGCTATGCCATTCCACACACTAACTCCATTTCTTCCAAGTCCGCAAAAAAGAAAAAGGCATCCCAAAACAGAATTGCTTAGCAAGTTTAACACAATGAATTGTCATGCCAGGAGAGCCCTGCTGAACTACTGCAGACTTAATCACACATTCACAAGCGAAAAAAGAAGAAATGAGTAAGGTCACTTAAAAACTCCTATGTGCTACTGTCCACGACACAGCAACAAACAAGAGACTAAAGGTTGTGCCTTTCCTCTTCCTAGAGCTAAAAACCCATGAAACCCCCACATGAAGTACTTGCACATCTTTAGAGATCAACACCATAGCTGACAGTAATAAGCTACATTCTCACAAGATCTCATTTAAGGTCAAAAATAACTGTCTTATCACAAAGGAAATGACATCAGATTACACTTCTGTAACTCAAAGACAGTATCCTTAAACATAATAGCCTTATGAATACATTTACTTTTATAATATGACTTCAAACATTGATCAGCCTACAGGTTCCCACAATTAATTTTTTAATGTTCCTGGACACTTTGGAAAATTAACAGTAATTATGAAATCTTAGCAAGGGACCAAGATCAAGCCTTTGATAGCTGTTCAAAACAATCCTAGAAATACACCACGGGAGTTTAATTCCAACTGGATGTATTTGAGCTAACTTATTTCCAGTTCTACCATAAGTAACAACAATGACCAAAAAAAACAAACAACCCCACAACACAAAAAAACACCATGAAAAGCCCAAAGAAACCACTACGTATGTGTACAGCAGCATAAACATACATGGCCTAATGCAACTCTAATCAACAGAACACAGAAACTGAGAAATATGAGCATTAAAGCAATGCTACGTTATGTAAACTGAAGGAAAACAGCAATTCAGGCATTTATGCAAGATACAATTATAATCAACCACTACACCTTTTTTTATGCCTTTGCTATTGAAATCCACTGTGCTCACTCTTGGTTTAGTCACATCAATATATCTAAAGAGTTTTCCACACTGCTTTACAATTGAAGATATGCAAAGGCAGCATGAACTGAACAGAACAGGTTTAGTCTTAAAACCTGTAAACATCATAACACACAAATCACAAAGTATTAGTTTCTTCCATTCTTAAACCACCATATTTGGAAGGCCGAGCTTACTGAAATCCTAGCCTTCCCTAAAACAGCAACCATCATCTGAAAAGTACAAGACCACAGGTATTTGAAACTACTCAAGTCATCCTAAAACATATTAAACTTGACTGTAGCTTTTCATCAAAAGCAAAGAAAAATTACTAACTGAATTACTGAAGACAAGTGCTTACCTTCAATCCTTTTTAAAGCAGACAGGCAAGTATCCCGGCTTGGAAATTCAAATGGATTATTACAGGTCCGAATGGTGTCACATTCACATTTCCCGTTGATTATGTTACAACCTGTTATAAGGTTTTCATTGCACGGTTCAAATCCAAGCAGCTGATCATCATCCCAGTTTTCATCTAAAATAAACAAACAAACTCTCTCACTATTGAATTTCGGCTGCAGTACATAAATTCAGCTCCTTTGGAGTTGGGTGTGATTTACTTCAAGTTCAACATAGTGCTAAACAGAAGATGACAGATTAAAAAAAATAATAATGGATTAATCCAAACTGTGGGATTTGCTAAATACCATGTTTTGCAGCTGTTCTATTGCCCATTTTGCTACAGATACTGGCATTGTTTGCTTCCATCTGTACAAAAAGCTATGATATCTCAGGGAAATGCATAGCTACAGTACAAATGAGCACTATTCTAACCAAAATAACTTTTGCAGATGCTTGAAGTTATATTTATCATGCAAGTGAGAATGTTGAACAAAATCTGCAGCTGTTATGAAAGTCAAAATTGAGTCAGAAAGAGCATTCATAAACCTGATTAAAAAAAATACATCACGTAGAACTTGATCCATGGAGACAGCTTTTTACTACAAAAATACTGCAAGATGCCAGGCCTCCAATTCTGTAATATGACCAAAAGTGAGTTTTCCAGAACTCCTGGGTTACCATCCATACTCTGAGAAAACTGCTCAAGCACACCAAGCTCCTTGCTGTCAAGGGGCAGGGGGATAACTGGGCTGGAAGAAGTCTCTGGCTCAAATAATTCTGCTTTTCCTTAATCAGTCCCATCAAATGTACGTTAACTGATGTACAACTGCACATGCTCCTTTCAGAAGGAGGCTACATGCAACAAGGTGTCTGTGGGTTTGGTTTTTGTTTGGTTGTGTTTTTTTCTGGTTTTTATTTTTTGGTTTGGTTTGGTTTCTTCCTCCCCTTCCAGGAAGCAACAAATCCACAGTCCAGAGCTCCACCAAGATCAGCAATCCTACAAGCTTCCTTAGGTCAAATACACATACAGTAACATCCCACCAATGCAGAAGTTTAAGCAAGATATATGCTCTTTATGCAAGACTGAAGATGATAAACTAGGCATTAGATATTCTCCACTACAGAGCACCAGATCATTTTCTAACCTTGTCTACCTACCAAAATAAATACTGCAAAATAGTCTCACAGTGCATGCACTAACTTAGCAATGACAAAAGGAACAAATAACCTATTTTCAATCTTTACATCCTTTTACCCCAGAGCAGCTTTCACAGTGTGCTTTCTAGTAGTTCACACCAATTTCATATACTATCAACAAGCAAGTTTCCAATACAGATCCTGCCTATGAAGGGTGTGGTGTTTTGGTTGTTGTTGGGGCTATCAGAAGCTGTTCTCCATATGGAAGACCACAGCCAAATACAAGCTGTTAGTCATTCAGTAGTCTGACACTCAACAGAAATCTGAAAACTGATAGTAAATAACAGTATACACACACACACTGAGGTCCACATATAAGTAGACTCAGCTCATGGAAACATGCAGTACACTGCTACCCTCCAGTTTTTCCTGGGTTTGGGAAAAAACAACCAACACCTGGAAAGAACTGTTTACCAGTTAAGTACTGTACATAATATACACAAAGTGTCACAGGACATTCTCAAGGATATACTTCTCCCTGTACAATAGAAAGCAGGCAGTTGGTTGTAAGTAAGCAAAGTACCCTGCTGATGAAGAACACAAAATAAACAACCAAGTGAGTTTAAGACATGAAAAAGGGAATCTCTTCTACTCCATAAAAACAGCAAAGAAAGAGCAGTCGTTAACCCCAGGAAGTAATTTCTCTTTTTTTCTGTTAAACTATCATCCCATAGAGCAACTGTATCAATAAAAGTCACAGGAAGTGAAGAAGTTCCTGAAGAGAAATGATTAAAATTCCTTTCAAGAGACGATGCCACTTCAGTAATGTTTGGGATACTTTCATCATGAGGAGGCCATGCATGCAGAGGGAGGAAAAAAATAAAAAATCATGAGAATTCCGAGAACAATAATACATCCTGTTTTTGAGAAGCCGGAATACAGCCTGGACAATTCGTATTTTACAAATCACAGAAGTAATCCACGTAATGACAAGAACAAAAGAGGCTACAGCTACGCTCCAAGACTTGGTGTTTCAAATTCTGTAACCACAGGGACCACAGCTTCACCCAGACTAGTCTTAAGAAAACAGTTTGAATTGCTCCTTGTTTGACACTCAGCCTCTCCTCGCATACCAGTGTGTGCCAGCCAGGAGCTTCACTAACTCAGGCGGTCGCAAGGTCCCCGTGCCTCAGCTCCCTGGAGCTGCTCTACCCACCAGCCTCTCAAGACCAGCATGGTGCAGGCTGTTGGCCACACAGACGGTGACGACAATGCACTTCTGCTCCAGCACACCAGTCCAGCTTATTTGTGTGGTTTTGCTTTTCAGCATTCCAGCACCAGATCTTTTCAAGACTAACAGATATGAGGACGAACCTTGCTACACAGAAGCTGCTCACCTCACGTAAGGTGGGATCCACCTGGCAGGGAAAGTAGAGCCATCCCTTACTCACAGCAGGATACATCAATGTAGATGAGCCACACGCTTTGGCAGTACCACAGTATTATCTGATTTCCAGGATAGAGGAGTGTTTGGTACCTTACCAGCCACCTCATGTCTTCTCAAAAGGGAACAGGAAAGGAGGTACACTGAAAGTGCATGGTGCAACATCAAGTGTACCTAAAGTCTTCAGTGCTGCATGCTTTGAAAGTTATTAGTTCAGTAGCCATTAAGAGGACGGGAGAGAAGATAAAGCCCTCAGAAATACTTGCAGACTACACACCTAACAAGATGAATCTTGAAACAAGGCATTTTTTCATTACTCTGAAAACAAAAAGTCACATCCAGACAGGAAGAATGCAAATCTAGTTCTAGCCTAGACATCTTTTACCAGACTGCTTTTCACACAATTTCATTTACAAACAAGATTTCCATCAATGAAGGAGGAAATGTGTTACCATGAGCTTACTTCTGTTTAGTTAATCAATGTAAAGTCTAGCATGATCTTTCATGCAGACTTAAGGCTCCCTTTCCTGCTTGATTTTGTCCTTTTATAAACAGAAGTTGAAGGTCCTGTTAAACGAATACTTATTTACCTCTTAAACCATCAAAAGTCATATCAGTATAGGCAGACCAAAATCAGTTGGAATGAAAGGTACAATCGCATCAAAGCACTCGTATGAGCTAAAGGGATGAATCCAGTGTCTCACTCTGATCCAAAGCTTTAGTTACTTTATACGAAGCTATCTAATGCTCCACTTGAAAGCGGATAAAAGGTGGTTGAGTACAGCATACCTGCTCCTTTAGAGGACAGCAATAATTCAGCTGCTTGCAGAAACAAGTGTTGAACAAAGTCTAGACTCTGTGAAGATACAACCTAGCCTCTGTTATTCCCTAAATCATCATGTCTTGAGGACCATTCTAAAACCCAAACTTTTACACACCAGTGATTTGGAGACCTGGGACAGTTCATGAACAACACTAGGCTGTAGCACATTTTCCTACATGCTGTGTTTGACTTACTTTATGGCTTCCTTTTCAGGAGAGGGCCCTTTCGCACACACCTCTCAGATCTAGGTGATACGAAGGAAGAAATTGAGATATAATAGTTTGTGAATGCTTTTCCTCTCTGCAAGCAGGGTTGAAAAAAAAAAAAAAAAAAAAAAAAAGAAAAACGAAAAACCACCAAAGTCAAGAATCTAAGAGCCTCTCAAACTTGGGTACAAACATCCTATCCACTGACTGACTCCTAGGACACTTAAAAATACAGAAATCAAGTAGGTGTTTAACATTCTTAGGTTTCTAAAAGAAATCCAGCTGAAGTAAACTGCTAATTTTTACCCAAACTGTTAAGCTGCAATCTGCACATTCCATTGTGCCGGCACGATCAGGTAGGGGCAAAGAAGGGGGGAAGGACTGCTCTTCTTAGCGTTCATGCATTGATATTAAACTGATGTTACATAAACACTCTACTTTTTGAACACACACCCCTAGAAGTGGTTCAAACTCTCCAAGCAGGCTGATAACCATAGCTCAGAAGACACTCCTTCATTTCTATCTACATGCAGTTCCCTACTCCTTCCAAATCATTCAGGCAAGTTCCTTTTTCTGACAATAAGGTAGTTCTGTGCTTACTCAGGCTAAAGTTAAATCTTGGACATAATACTTTAATTCCTCTAGGTGTACTTTCATAACATAAGGAAGCCATGGGAGGAGAGACAGCATGTTAATTCCCAACTATTTTTAATTTTCTGCCATCACTCATATAATCACTTGCTTTCTGCAAAGCAAATGCTTCAGCTTGGTAATGATTCAAGCACTGCTCTAGGTTGCTGAACTCTCAAGACCTGTCATAGCATGCATCTTAACTGGGGAAGAGGATTAAGGCATTAACAAGTTGAACAAGAGGTCCTTAAGCAACAGGTCCAGTCCGGGAAACAGCCCGAGAAATGTCTCTGATAAGCAGCATTCCATCACTACTTCTGTGCTAAATCCTACATACGAGCACTCCCAATACAGCACCACAAGCAGCATGTGAGGCACAATGCTCATCACTGAAGCATTTACATCTTCTTCATTTGAAGAGCTGCTTGTGTTCCAGAAAAGCATACAACTGTGAGAAACTAACTCAAAGCCTTGTATTTGACATACATAGTAGTTGCATTTATTGTCCCTATATTCAAAGGATCACCTCAAAACAGGTGCAAGTACAAGAACAGTCCTCTTTCGAGACTCCTCCTCCATTACTTATACTTTTGCTTTCCCTTCCCTCGATTTCTGAATTCCTTCTGCCTGCTGCAGGATCTCCTCTTTTGTGCCTCCTCTTTTCTGGGCATTCAATGAATATATTAGCTATTGTTTGGAAAACCATATACATTTCTCCTTCACTGTTTATAAAGTTAATGCATCATCTCAAACCAGCAAGCAACACATTGGAATGATCTCTCCAGTATCACTGTTGCAAACTAATACACAAGCTTTACATCCACACTAATCTTACATTACAGTTTGGGGAAGTAGTAAACATAACTGAAATGGAGTGAACTCCCATAATTTAACTGCAGCACGTTACTCAGCTGTTTCAGCCTTTTCAAAGCACGACAGGCAGATTCTCAGGATACTGAAAAGAGACTATCAAATGCACCGCTAATCTGAAACAGTCAGTCACATCTTACACTCTGGCATCCTTTTAAACCCTGCATTTGAAGGAGGAAGAATGGATTTCATAGTGACATAGAAGTGACCCTTACTAAGATTGGTACTACCCTCCGGGAATGGGGAACCTTTCAGAAGCTTCTCCATTAAACCAGACCCAGGTCTTAGCCCCGTCACTCCTGCACAATGCTACCACACAAGAGCATTTTCAAATCAGTGCTATTCATTAAGATGGTATGAGACTTAGAGGATTCTACAGACTTTCTAAAATAAAAAAAGGAAATACTTCTTGCCAGTAGGCTTTGGCTTCTCTTTGAACAGGAAAAAAGAACGATGGAAAGGAAACGCATGTTTTGGAGAAGCTGAACAATAGAAATGAGTAATCACCACTAAAGAATGCTTGAAACCCAGCCCCAGACCTTGAAAAGCAGCAGAAGGGAAGGCTAGCCTTGAAGCTAGTTTGAGCTCATGTACTGGCTGCAATCCTCTCACTCTCGCAACTTATTCCTTTAGTGAAGTCATGAGTCAGGAACCAGAGCTGGCAGAAGCTTTTATGGCAAGACACACAGCTGAGAGTTTTACAGTAAGGTGGCTTTACCACCTTCCGGAAAGGTCTGCTTTCCAAGACTGAACTTTCACATGGAATGCACGTCAGTACAAAAGGGCTCTGCAGTCTACTGATAAGAGTTTCTACCCAAAGCTTGAAAGCAAAACCACACCACAACATTTAGATACCTGAGGAGCACCACACATGGTAAAGTTTATCTCAAATTTGACTGCCTGCTTTGCCTCATTCAAGCTACGGCGTGTATCTCAGGTGATCAAATCCCTAGTACAGCAAGAAAAATTTTCACTGCAGCAGCTCTGCGTGTGTCTTGAGGCAGTTATTTCACATTAAGGAATGCAGAAAGTATTTAAACAAAACAGCTTTCCCCTCAATTATCAGAAACTCCACAGAAGCAAAGAAATAAATGGAAGTGTTAAGTGAAGCATGCAACATGGACAACTATTAAAGTTTTAAAGTTTTCCCTTGTTCCTGTTCTCTGCAGTATTTCAGTTCTCCAGGTACCCCCCCCCTTTTTTTTTTTGTTGTTATTTGGTTGTTTTTTTTAATTGTTTTGTTTGTCTGGGTTGGGATTTATTATCTGTTGCTTTGGGGTTTTTGGGGGGGTTGGTGTGTGCTTCATTTGACTTTTTGTTTATGACTTTCACTATTAACAGTTGGACTTGATGATCTTAACAGTCTTTTCCAAGCTAGTTAATTCTATGACTTTCGCTATTAGGGCTCCTCTCAACAAGACCAAAGGATATTTCCAACAGCCTTCTGCCCCAAAGACTGTCTGAAATAATTCGCTAGTTTTGAAGTCTGACTCCTAGACATTTAAGCACTTGAAAAAGACTTGCAAGTAAGTTAATTTAATCTTATGACTAGAACCCCATCTTCTTTGTAAATAGCTGACTGAAAATACTAGAGCATCCTGTGGTTTAACTGCTCAGAACCTCTGCCAGTACTGCCCTGATTAGAATGAGCATGGACAGCACCATATCAGCTGTCCTAGCGGATTTTTCCTCTTGCTCCAGAAAACTCTTTAAAAGAATAATTACTGAAACCTCAGAGAAGGGCAAAACCTTTGTTCCCACTTTCCAAATGCGGCTAAAATGCCACTTTTGGGTTTTGTTTCACCAAGTTGCTCTCAGCACACACAGACACTTCACAAGCCCGCACACACAGTGGCACATACCAGCTTCACTGCAAACAAGTAGCTGACCAAGAGACTGCAGAAGCTGCTCAGCAGAGGCAAAGCTGACAGAAGCAGGAAAAATTTTGGCTAAGACAAGTTCTGGAACAGGGTTATGAACAAAGCAACCTACAGCAAGCGCAATCCACACTATTACAAGAAACCCAATATCTTAAACCTTTTGTCACTTTATCCCCTCAGTCATTAATGCAGCATCACTGAGCACCATAATTACAGGATGTTTCAGAGGAATTACACCCATTTTCTTAGTCACGGAGACTACAAGAAAACCTCTACATAACACAGATTTGCTTTTTGCTTTTTCTTAGACTTAAAGACAGACGTAAGTTGAGTTTTTTCTATTATCAAAGCAGCATATTTTACATTAGCACATGCAATACCATTATCAGTATGACCTCACCTTTTTATCAACAGCCCATCAGTGAGTAGAAGAAACACCGGACATGCACACATCCAGCCTTCTTGAACAAAATCCTGAACACAGCAAGTCAGCTGTAGCAAAGCATGGGCAAGTCATCCAACAGAATTGGCTGTCTCAGACTGAGAAACATTATACTTGCTAGATCTTTCACTACTTAAACACCCCAACATCTGAAGCCTATCTGTATCAAGGTGGCTGGCTATTTAAGGCTTAAAATTTTGGAAATGAGTAAGAACAGGGGAATAGGCACATGCCTGCCAGCCAGTGCTTTTCCCTCTTATCCACAACCTATGTTCTCCTGTTTGCTTTCTTACTGAAAGACCTGCACACTCACGACCCACAAGGTGTTAACATGATTAGCAGATTCTGAAGTACCCAGGATACCCAGTGAAAGCTGCTGGGGTCTGAATGTTGCCTCTGGTAAAGGCGTGAACTGCTTCCATCCATCTCAATATATTACTAAGGGCTTATTTCCCCCAGACATGGCCAAACCTGTCTGTTTAGACTAAAGCTCCCTCAGGGACTATCTTTTAATCCACACGCTTATGCGGAATTTAACCCAGATAACTTTGTATAAAGGAAGATAACTTTGTGTAAAGGCTATCTTCCCATCTTATTTTATATTCATATTTTTTTCCATATACATAAGCCTTATAGGTTAGCATCTGTCATTTTCCAAATTGCATACTTATATACCAAAAGGTGGAGTTAAAACGTAGCATGGTCAGACTATACAACTGCTGTCGCCTGAAGTCTTCGTCAAAACCCTGAATTCACTGTGGATTAAATGCATTCTCAAATGAAAGCCGTTTACAAGTCACAAGAGCCATTTAATGGGTCACTTCTGCAAAGTATTTAATCCATCCAAACAGGGAAACATTTGGTCCTGTCTGCAAAATGCTGTAAACTCCACTCATTGAGATCAACAATCCTTGGGGAAAGGACACAAAAGAAGGATGAAGAGGAAGGCATTTTTGAACCATATCAACAGATTAATTATGGCATAATACACCTGTTAGGCAAATGACATTTTGGTTGACTAAGTACTATGCAAGTATTCTTGAATCAGCTAGAAAGTACTTAAACCAGCAAACATGCCTAGGGTTCATACAGTAATTTCTGCACAACTTGGAAAGCAGTTAATTTTTTTTGTAAGTAGCATGATTTTGGAGAACCTGATGAAATAACTGTTTTCTACAGGAAAAACGTCACAATTGTGAACATGTGAGATGAAATGGTTTTAACAAAGAAAAATAAAAATATTCCTCTTAACAGAAATTAAAAGATTAAGTCATTAAGCCTACCCACAGTGAGATTTCTGGTTTTAAACTAACTGTGCGGACCCACAACAGCAAAACCGTTCCAATATCCCTCCTCTACTCCATTAGACTTTTCCATTTCATTTTCCTTGAAATACTGGAACCCAGCAATTTCTAAAATTGAAACATGATGCTCAGAAAGAGAGAGGAAGCCATTTCCAAGTCAAATAAGCACCTGATTCAATTCAAATTCCATGCCACACTCAAAAGCTGCATGTTCTTACTGTTGTTGAGATCTCATCATTGACACAAGAGAGTAGAAATAATTTACAGATTATTCAGCCTGTATATAAGAAGTCAGAATGTGTCTAGTAAGCGTTTTCGGGGGGTAGAGGTAAAGAACTGTTAAATAAAGACTATCATATCAGAAGCTGAATATTTACCAAAGAATTGCTTCTCATTCCAGTTTCACAAGTTCAATAATTTCTGAGACTTTACTTTTTTTGACACAATGAATTTTTCCCTTCACCCCCACTTAATAACTGGTGCACCACTTAACATCTAAGTCCCCAACTAGAACAAGTTTTATCTTGATGTTTGTGGAAGAAGTTCTCTGTACACACATGGACATCAGGACTACTTGGACATTTTCCCAGCCATTCACTATACAGCAGACTAATAAAAAAACCCCAAACAAATCACAAGTTGATAAAACTGGACAACACCACTCAGGTCAAACAGATATAAACCACCAGGTTACCCACATGCAATTTCTAAACTACTTGAATTTCAGTAACTCATATTCAAAGCAAAATACTACCTAATCTTTAGGGTTCTGAACCGCATCACAGGCAAGAAGCCAAGCATGTTGTATAGAAGCCTGCCTGGAGACAAAGCATTAAGTTCTAGGCTTTGAGTTCATTGACCCATTAGATATAGAGCACTGGACTGAGAACAACTGAAGACAAGGTTCTCTTTAAGGGTACTGGCTACAGAAGTCACAAGCAGCAGCACTACTTGTGGAAAAATACTAGCAAGTCTGAAAGCAAGCTATTCTTCAGAAAACCAAAGGAGAACACCACTAGTATACGCGCAAACCAATGCCTGAGCAAACAACAACAACAAAAAAAAACAAGTTAGCTCCCCTCCTGCAAACGTTTTGGATTTTTATTTTTTTTTTTTTTTTTTTTTTTTTTAGGAAGTTAGCTTTTCAAAGTTCAGTTTCTTCCCACAGCTAGTTTCACAGTGCTTCGTTTACACAGAATACACCATCCCATTACATACATCATACTCTATTATATGTTTCTATTATATGTTATTATATAGGGGAGGAATTTTAGTCCAGAGTATTTTTAAAGTGGGTAGGAAACAACACCCAAGCTCTCCCACTTGCCCCAGCAAGAAGTCAGACAGTAATGCTCCAAGCTTTCAGAGACCAGGACTACCTGCATATTAGGGCAAGCTTCTATCATTCTAGAGGATTAACCTGCACACTTCCTGCTACTTGCCCCAAATCTGCTACAGTATC
Source organism: Psilopsiagon aymara (assembly GCA_024733675.1). Lineage (NCBI taxonomy): Eukaryota > Metazoa > Chordata > Aves > Psittaciformes > Psittacidae > Psilopsiagon > Psilopsiagon aymara. The sequence continues at coordinate 4,277 of JANRGW010042485.1, read as the reverse complement.
TTTCTGCTAGTCCCAAGGGAATCCTTGTTCAGAAGCTACACATTAGGCAGACAAGCCTCAGGTATTCAAGGCAAGCCTTAATTACCAACAGTACACAAAAAGAATACAGCAATTACTGTATTCCTCCCTCCTGCTCCACCCCCACCCCCTCCCCAATAAAAAATAAAATCAACCAACAAACCCTATCAAAACTAAATCAAAGTACTACATGGTAAGCTACTGGAGCAGAAATAACTTCTTTCAATGACTACCTAAAGACCATTCTATTCCTATGGAAGTGTATTCTAAAAAGAACCCAGGAACACTGCGAGACTAACAGTTCTATTAACTATGCATTTCACATACATTGCAAACTTGTATTTGTTACACAGCTAAAAACAATTTCAGCTCATTTTCAGTGTTATTTTATATGCCACTGTTATGCCTTAGAAGAGTTTAGCAAAGCAATCAAGGCCTCTTCATCTAATAGCAGCAGAAACTGGGGAAGTCTTGAAACAGACAAGAGTCATCACAAGAAATGCCTTCAGAGAGTAACTGAATTTCTTTGGCAGAGCTTTTCCAAGGCTTTTGCATCCCCAAGAAAGCAGAATCCCTGCCCAGCCGGTCTGCTGCAAAGAAGCTGAGGCTAAGGTGCTTCTGGAGATCTCCAGTCTAATTAGGGGGAGGCTCTAAGTCTACCTTCAAAGGCAGGGACCAAGAGCAGTTTGTGCTTTGAGCTCAAAATTTCTCAACACTAAGTGTTTGGAAGGGGCTGTAGGCTCTCAACCCCTCATCAAGTCAATTTGGCATCATCCCTGTAAAGCCAAGAGAGGCTGGAGGTGTGCAAAGTCTCTCAAGATTGCCCTTCAGGAAGGGCACCCACCTGCGCTGGGAAAAGCCAACCTCAGAACTGTTCGCTACAGAAAACACAACTAGATTAAGGAAGGGTATTTACATACTTCAGGATAATGGCACAAATGGAGCCTTAGAATGCCATAAAGTTGTGAATAGTTGAGGCAATACGAACGAGGACTTCCTCAGATTTTAGAAGGATAAAGGAAAGAACACAGAATCAACAACAGATTGCACTAACAAACACTGGTTTAACAAAGATGATTCCTTCTCTAGTTCCAGAGAGAAATGCTACCAGCAACTGATGCCACAGAGACTTCTCCATCAGGTGTTACAGAGCTCCCTTAGCCATGTGTTAAACAGTAAAACTAACTCAGCAGACAAGTATTTTTACCTAGTGCAACTCCAGCTCTGAAAGTTTTCTGCAGCTTAGGATGTGTTGATAGTCTGAAATAAGACACTGCTGAAGCTTCAAAAATCATAAAAATATATGCTTATAACTATAGCCAGTAGGGGTCATTTCAGTGTAAAAAATTGCAGTGAAAGGAAAGGATAGAGACAGGAAGGCAGGTAAAAACATCATTTTCTATTCACACAGTGCTGTAAATCACTTACATTCCCTCCTCCTTGAACTGTAATAGGAAAGGGTTTGCGCTCCCAATAGACAGAATTAAAAAAAAAAATAAAAAAAAGGAGCATTTATTCCATTAACGGATAAAGGCACAGCTTAATACTACTCACATATCAGGCATCACCAGCCTAGCCTACTGCACGTGTACCTGTAAATGGCACAACTGTTTAGGTCACCATGATTAAGAAAAATATTGAGCTAATCAACCTTATTCTAGTGACTGGAGGTAGCACATTAAGTCCTTTTTAACCCTGGCTGCCACCCCCTGCACACAACACACACCATGAACAACACATTACTTCTCTTGCTTAGAGCGAGGCAGTTTCCTGACAATTCAAGTAACAGGTATTCAAGGACTATTTATTAGGCTGACAGTTCAGCTCAGTTGCTTTTCCTTTACAAGAATTAGAGTTGAATAGATACGTTATCTCCCTGACTATTCCTATAGGGACAGCTGGAACTAGTTCCTAAACTTACAACACTAATTGAAACGCAATCTTGCCAACAAATGCTTCATACTATTTCCAAGAGTAGATGGGACGTGTTAAGAGTTGAACTACAGCAACGTACAGATTGCATCACTTCAAAGGAATGAAATACTCCTAACTGCCAGAGACGTCCGCACTGTGATACAGTAAGGGAGTTGGAATATTAAGGCATTTAATGACAGCACACTTTCAGTTCCTTTAAGCGAGGGGGAGATTCTAAGCCAAGCATTTACTTGAAAACATGCAAAAAGAGAAACTCACTCAAATCCAGACAGGTTTTTGAAGTACGCTTTCCCTTTCTGCCTGTACTTTTCTATTTAAGAAAAGTTTTCCAATACATATGAAAAATATTAATAGGAGAGAAAGACTACAGCAATGTACATATTCAGCAACAAGGTCTCAACCACGGTCTTCAGAGTAGTTTCAGGTCATTTAAAATTGTTTAACTACAGCGCTTTTAAGAGCTTGTCCTACCCAAGCAAAAACTGCAGGGGATGATGGCATTTGCTATGGTACATTTTGTTAGGGCAGACACACTGCCCTGCTCTGCTGTGGTTTGCAACTTATTTGTTAGGGACGAGAATGGAGTTTTAAACTAATAATGAGAGCCGGGACCGAGGTCAGCTGCCCACTAAAAACGACCGGTTTTAGCTCTCTCAAAACACTGCATCATTTCAAATGCAAGTTTTTTCGGAGAGATGCTGCCTCACCAGCTCTCTGGACTTTCTACCGCCCTCTACCAGCCGAGAGGGGATCGCTTCCCTCTCCCCTTCCAGAATTGTCGAAGCTCCTGCTCCGAGTCTCACATACATTTATACATATCCCAAACCACTGGTTATTTGTAATCTCTTTACAGCGCCATGTTTTCCCTTAACTTGGGGGAAAAGGGAGCAGGAGGTACGAGACAAAAAGAGACTAAAGATTTGCTTCTGGCCTCCCATTAACTTATAATATATAAAAAATAAGCCTCAGGGACTCTGATACATACAAAATTTGGAGGGGTGGGAGGTTAACTCCTCTTGCATTTCATACCAATTCATCACCTCACAAGCGGCAGGGCAGGACACAGAAGTGACTCGGAGTGTTCTGCCATAAGGATTTCTCCCTTCCCCCTTGATGCTCCAGAAGAGAAAAAAGAAAAGGCCATCCCTTATCATCCTATACCGAGTAGGACAGGTGGGGAGACACTAAGTGACAGGAACAGGAAGGAAAACTTTACAACAGATGATCAGCCTTCGTGTTTCCTTACAGAGGAGGCAATCCGGAACAGGCATCATGTGTGTACGACTGACCTCAGCCGACGTACATCTGCCAAACCTTTTTCAAGTCCCTTATCGAGGAATTTTAGGTGGGCAGCAGGATAGCTGGTCTAAGCTATTAGCTGAGCAGCGCATCGCCATGGAAAGGGAGAAGTGGAAGAGCTCGGAAGTTTAGGCTAAGAAAATTAAGGGTCACAACTTTAAAATAGGGCTGGGGGTTTAGGCAGGAAGGCTTAAAGACATGCTCACAGACGGGACAGACGGGGGCGGGGTGAGAAGGAGCATCCTTCCTACCCTACCGCCCAGCGGATACCCTCGCCCCGAGGGATGGATGGAAAGATGGATGATGTCCCGCCGCCTCTCACCTTCGCAGACCCCAACTTCGTACTCCGTGATGGAGTCCCCGTTGAGCGGCGGCCGGATAACACAGCGCAGCCCCCGGTCGCAAGCTCCGTGAAGCCCGTAGACTCCGCCGCAGCTCTCGTTCCGTTGCCGAGCGCACATGGAACAGCAACCGCAGATCCCCAGCACGATACTGCCGGGGCAGCTCTTCGGTTCTTCGCATTTCGACTCGTCGCAGGGCAAGCAGACCAAAGCCCGCGTCCCCGACTCGCCCAGCAGCACGGCCAGCAGCACCAGCCACCCTGCCGCCGTCAGGTGCCAGCCGCCGTCTCCGCCCGGGCGTCTTCTGCCCACCGAGACCGCTGCCAGGTACATCCCGGCCGCCGCAGCCCGGCCTGGGCTGGGGGGAGCCTCCTGGGAGCCCCCTCGCCGGGCGGCGGACCCGACCGTGCCGCGGTGCTTTCCCGCTGCCCCCACCTCCGGCCCCCCGAGGAAAGTTTCCTCTCGCGGCGGCGGGTGCTTCAGCCAAACTTCGCCTCCGGGCGGTGGCAACGGCGGCTCCACCCGCTGCTCCCTTCGGGAAGCGGTGTCCGTCAGTCCCTCTGAGCCTTGCCGCCGGTTCCCGGCTCCGCGAACGACAACAAACGAAGCCCCGGGTAAGGCGGCGAAAGCGGCTGCTCTACCCCGCGCTCTGCCCGAGTCCCAACTCGCCTCCTGCTTGCGGCC